>LR545332.1:0-24930 GCA_900536305.3 Caenorhabditis sp. 40 LS-2015 | reverse complement strand
TTTTTTTGCCCCCCCCCCCCCATTGCTCTCTAAGATCTCACCGTGTAGTCCCAAGGATGATTGTGCCGCTCCGGCGGTGGCTGCTGGCCGTTGTTGTTGATGTTGTTGCCATGGCCGTGTTGGTGGTGGTTTGGAAGGGGAAGGTGGGTCAGTGGTTGCGTTTGCGGTAGCAGCGGTTGATGATGGTGTTGTTGATAAGGCTGCTGAGGAACTTGTGGATGGTGATTGTTAGCGAAGTGTTGTTGGCTGATATCGTGAGGATTATGATGCTCTCCGAGAACTCCAAATGGATTCGGCGGCAGGTAGGGGTGAGGATGAAACACGCCTTGCAGTGGTGGAAAATGAGGATTCATCATTCTGAATTTTCATCATACATGAAACAATCCACACAAAAAAAAAGAGAACGGACAAGAGAGAACACAATGGAGGGCAAAACGTTTTTCATCGTTCAGTTGTTTCATGAATAAATGTTACAACAAAAAGCGAGGATGACTCAAAAAAAAAAGCTTCTGCATTGTTTCAACCCAGTCATCATCTGAATATTTTTTTACACCGAAAGTAATTGAGTCTCCGAGAGCAATTTATATTTTGTTGAGAAAGAGAGAGTCTGCGACAGACTGCTTCATTGGAATACAGACTAAGACAATGCCACCCGGAATGGAACTCATTTGAATACACACTAAAAAAAGGCCGTGAAAAAGAAAGCGGTTGCAATTTATCTTTTTTTCAAATCCAAGTGTCCTTTTACCCACCATGTTCTTATTTTTTGCGGCATGCCGTGTTTGTGTTGCGCGACATCTAAGCACCCAATCTACATGATGCTGATGAGAGTAAGATAACACGGTTCTTCATGAAAGGACAGTGTTCACATTTTTCATATTGTTGAAAGAATGTTCATTTGAAAATAGGATTTGGTTACAGATACGAAAAAGGAAGACGTCAGAAAAAATGAAAATTGACTCTAGATTTCAATTTTCGATGTTAGTTAGTTTCGAAAACCTGTTGAGTGACAGTTATGCCACGTATGGATACTCTTTGAATCATTCAAGAGCATACTCTTAATATTCAGTTTTGGCTATTATACTTCGAAAAGTTACAAACTATAAAAGTGGAACTTGTCACCAAATTTTCTATCTGAAAAACTCTTTGTGAAACTAACTCCACCTACAAAAGGCGGGAACTTTCATACTTCTGCTGCAAACACATTCATTCGTTTTCCGAACTACAGAAATCTACAGCAGTTTTCAGTAGATTTTGAAAGCTAAAAACGGGAGAAAAGCTATAGTTTCTGACTCGGATTAGAAATACATTTTGTAAAAAAATAACTTGTTGGAGATCGGAACCTCACACAAATATAATCCATGTCTAGAGAGAGCGAGCATCGCTCTATTCAAGGTGTGAAGTTGAAGTTGAGCTCAAAACTTTCTAAATTTGGAGTGACTTTTCAGATTTTCGAAATTTCATTTTCAACGGCAACATTTTCGAATTGAAAATCATAGGACTTGAATCAAAGATAGAATTCCTAATTTTGAACGTTTTGAAGAGAAGTGTTAAAAATGAAAAAGAGGAGCAACTCTCTCTATTTTTTTTTCGCAGAGGAAAATAAGAACAACGTTGTTCTGGAAAATTTGATTAAGAGAAACGAGCACCTAGTTTAGGAGCCGAGATACTTGTCTTTTGTGAAAAAGCGTGAAAGATGTTCGAACTATGTAAAAAGAACAACTGCTCAGAAGAGCACTTCCGTTGTAGGTCATTCAACATTTTCTTCTCTGGGAAAGGCGCATTTTTCAGACATCTTGTGAATTGTCCTTTTTTCTGATCCAGGTATTGAGAGGAGACCATTGAAAAAACAATATAGGATTAACACATGAGTAAAGATTCATCTAAAAGTGCATGTTTGCGTTATTATATACACCTGGAGGAGTCGTTTGACTTAATGGATGACAGTCGAAACCGCTATACCTCTAATTTTGTCGAAATCATTTTTCAACTACAGTTGAGATTATCATTCACCAAATCGGAAGCAGTAGAACTTTCCTATTGTGCTGAAACGTTTGAGGTTTTGAGACAAAAAATCAAAGTGGTCGTGGAGTCTTGTAGTCTGCCAAAAACAACTAGATGGCAGGTATCAAAACTAGGGAAAAACCTGATCAATGGGTAGATGTTTTTACGTGTGTTCAAACTGGCAGATGGAAATTTTATCAGTTTTAGTTTTGGCTGCCAAATATAACCATGATTTGGATCTAGTCTGGCTCTTTTGAAAAACACAAGCTATCCGGAAAAGAAACCGGGAATCAATAAAAAAAGGTGTTGGATGATTGTTTGACACACTTCAACGATAGCGTGCTACTTACTGGCTCAAAATGTTGAAACAGTGCTTGAACAGAAACAAAATCGAAGCAAACATGGGAATGAGGAAAATTAGTGATAAAACTTATGAATGATTGATTATCAGAGGGAATTTAATCAACAGAAGTGAAGAGGAGAAATTTGAATGAAAGTGCAAAAGTGACAGAAATCTGCTATAAACGAAAGCATAGGTTAGAATCTTGAAAAGAAGGATGTGCGTATTTCTGAGTAGGACACTCATTCGTCCTACATGTCCAATGTCGGAGAAAATCTTTTTTTCGAGAAAAAAAGGTGGAAAGAGAGCAAGGAAAACTTTTTATTCCTTCATTCATTAACCAGATTGCTCGAGACGAGGAAAAATGACCCTCCAGAAGAAGTGAGATTCAACTTTTTCGGTTCATCTAAATACTCATCCATGAAATGAGTGTCATTGATAGAAATAGGAGTAAGAGAGGGAGGAGACTTGGTTTTTCTCGGTGAACTTTTTTTCTTATCCACATCTTCCACTTTCTCTGGAGTGGGCTCCTCCGTTTCAAGATCCAAGTTCGAGTGGGAATCACTGCAAGATGAAAATTGAGTAGCGAATAAGTTTACCGTATCCCTACTTTGAAATTAGACTTTGAGTGTCGGATGGGGTGTGTAAAGCTGGCGTTTCGACTCCATTTCCTTCTCGCTCTTCTAGAGAAAAAAAAATGAAATAGGAATGGACTCGTTCCTTTTTATGTCTTTACCCACCAATTTTCTCAAGATTTCGATTTCGTTTCTTTAATTGGTTTTCAAATTCGCCTGGCCAAACCACTTTTTGCTTTTTAGGTGGCTCGACGTCTTCCACTTCTGAAAACAATTAGATGAGGTGGCACGAAGAGAATACACGCCCCTTCTGATGACGTCGTCATGATGAATTCTGGGTCATGAATATGTTATCAATCGCAAAATGTGCTGAGAGGGAAATGTGAAACTCACTGAATTGAAATGAATGTCAAATCAAATTTATGAAATGGGATGAAGATGATGATTTGAAGGTTAATTTTTGGGAAATTTCGCAACTCACCAGATTCCAGGTACCGCTTCCTCGTTTCTTCATACTTTTCTCGGTTCCTCTGTCGCCTTCGATCTCCTTTCACCCATACAAATCGTTGGAAATCACCAGCATGCATCAGTCGAGAATTAGAGGAATTTTGAGAATTTTCGGAGTTTCGTTGGGAAAGGTTCAAAAATGTAGAGGCACGTGTCTCCAAGACGTTTCCTTTGTTCGTACGGAATTTTTGATGACTGAGTGGTGGCGGTTGTGGCTTTTGGTAAAAATTGATTTTGGGAAACCACAAGAACAAATAATTTGGAATATAATAAGGTTTATTTATGAGATGGCATCACCCGGAGCAGTGTAATAGTACATACTGACCAGCAAAATGTTTTCAATGGGTCTTGAGAATTTTCTGAAAGCTTGTTCAAGAGCTTTTTTTGACCGAAGCAAGTATAATCACCTGCCTATCGGTAACCAGAAGTTGAAAAGCTTTTCTGAAAGTTTCAGCCAAAGTGAACTCATTCTTATCTTCAATTCGAACAATTTTTGCTTCTCAAAATGAAAATCCGTTTCTGTCCAACATGCCCTCCAGAGAATGAGATTTTCATAGCAGGGTTACAGATTTTTGAACATCTGAACATCTCGTAGAGCAATTTTTAAACATTTTCCACATGAAACCGGCTTGGAAGCACACCACACATAAAGGTTCCAGCATTTTGATATGTATCTATGACCATGTTTTCAGAAAATTCTCAAGACCTTTCTGAAAACATCTTGCTGATGAGATAATATTTAGTGGCGAGCCAAGAGAGAGCACGAGAAGAATGCGATCATCACGAAGAACCAGTAGTGGGTCAGTCTGAAAGCGCTCTGCTGCCGATAGAGCGGACGGTAGCTGTTGATTCGACGGAACTCGTGTGGCAGGAACATCTTCATGTGATTGATTTCGTTGATTTTCACGTTTTCAAGAATCTTGGTTCTGTTGTACTCGCTGAAAACAAACTTTGCACGGTTTCATTGAAAGTTATGCACCTGAAATCTGGAGAGAGATTGATGAAGTTGCACTTGTCCATGTTAGAGCAAATGCAAGTGTCTGTTTTCTCAGCCAGCTGAAATAAATATATTATCGATAATTGATATGATCTGAATACAGAAATAGATACCTCGCAGAGAAGAGATCCATTGGCGTTTCCAGTTTCGTTGGAACTGAAATCGGAATCATTGGAATTCAAATCGAAACTGAAACTTACTTTTTCTGGGCTTGTGAAATTGCTTCCATTTCCTCAGTTGTCAGATTGAGACATCCGCTGGTGTACATCACGGAGGGACGAGCAAACTCCTTATGGAATCCTGAGTTGTAAATTTTTAAAAAAATCGAACTGGTGGAGTCTCACTCATGAAACATGCGTTCCCGTTGCACAGAATCGGACGACGAGGCTTGCATCCGAACAGAGAGATGTGACTACGATCGTAGTCCATGCAGTGGACGCATCTGAAACTTTTCTCCCAGCATCTCTCATGTGTAGAGTTTACAGAAAGTCGGTGCTCATTTTGAACTTTTTCGTACCAGCTCCCTTTATACATTTCGTTTTCCTCTTTAACTAGTCAGAGTTTTTTGAAAAATCATCAACAGCAGTGAAGAGTTTTAAATGCACCAATAATTTTTAAAAAATAGAAAAGCCGAGATCCATTTATTGAGGTCTAAAAAATGATATTTTTTACCATTATGCACTCAACAACACCAAACTATGTATACTTTTGAGCAGTACTCAACGTCTTTGTTTCAGAATATCTCATTGTTTGATTTTCTTGTGTTCAAAACTGAGACGAAAAATGATAGATGACTTACTGGATGAAGCGATCATGTCTCCAGGTCTTCAACTCTGGAACCAGCACGGCTCTCACAACCAGAGCGAGTCCGAGTAGTAGGAGTAGGTTGGTGATTTTCATTGACTTTCTGGAAAAATTCCCACTGGAATTTCGAAATCATTCAACAAAGAATTTGTGACGTAACAGACACGTTCAATTTTGCGTAAATTAGTTGATTCTGGTAAAAAACAGAAAACAAACAACCGAAAAGACTACCTTATTGGTGATTAATTAGCTCTGGATGCAAAACAAATGAGAATGGGAAGAGAAATAGGTTCAGATACCGATGGTTTAGGGAATAATGATTTAGAGATTATATTCTTCCGTTCAAAAGTTCAAGCCGCTCAAGAGTCAACTTCATCAAAAGCACATGTTGCAATGCTGAAACTTTTCTCACTCAACGTGTGCATTTTTGGTCAGACGAGGGTGAAACAGGAAGAATAACTAATTCCGAAAACGGAAAGAAAAAGTACACCTGGCATCGTTGGAAAACAACTTCAAACAAAGAGGGAAGAGGGAATTGAGAAGAAATTAGATAGATTCTCAATAAGAAGAATAAAAACACGAGTTCATTAATAGACATGTGAGGATATTGTTAAAAGCAATAGAGCAGTGCACTTATTGCTCGAGCCTTGAGGAGGCTCAAAACGGAAAGTACCTACTACATGAGAGGAAATGAACTCATCTCCGGACAAACTCCACTCTCACCCTAGGCTCGAAATCTCCGAAAATAGAGAATTAAAGATTTTCGCAAAAAACCGCCTTCTCAGCCTCGTTCCCATTCGGGATAAATGAACCGTCGTCCCATTATTCTTTTCGTGAGGAGGAGTGCCCTGCCCTTAAGTTGAAATTTGAAAAGACCGGGTGAGGATTTAATTCGTTTTATTGCCTGACCCTCTTTCAGAAATGGAGTCATGTTTTGTATTGGAGAATGAAGCTCGCCGCCAAAAAGCGCGAAGCAGATGCGAGCCCTCATTCCGAATTTAATTTTCTTCTGAACGTTCTCAGAATACTTGAAGAAGCATTGCTCACAAAAAACCAAAGAGGGGTCAGGGGTCGGGAGTTGAAAACGACACAATCGCCTTTATTGAAAAGAAAAAATATATTGAGATGAATTTTCAAGTGCAGAAATTAGAAGTCCTCTTCCTCGTCTTCCTTCTTCTCGAATCCCTGTGGACAGCTGGTACTCTTGGCAAGCATCTGAAACGTTTGATCAGAATTTTTCCGAATTGTGAGTCACAATTCGAAAGAATTGAAAAATGGAATACCTCGTTGATGTAGTTCGAGTCGTTCTTGTTGCTACAAAGTTGCAGCATGCTGATTGCTTGGTCGCGGAGTTGAGGAAGCAAGAAGAAGTCGGCTTCCTGAGTGAGCATAGCCAACCTGTCCGGGTCTTTTGGAAGACAAGCTTCCCAGAGCTGTCCGGCCTTCCGGAGACGGAAGTAGTTCAAGACAATGCCGAATCTGAAAACAAAAAATATGACACTGACGATTTAAAATATTTCGATGAATTACAAGGCTGGAGAAGTGGAAACTCGGGCTCGATCGAATTTTCTCCAAACTCCCATACTTTTCATCTAAAAATTTGAAATTAACTAATGTCCTTTGATATCGAAATCATACTTTAAGCGGATCTACAACGATCCGTCGGACACCGTATTTTCTGTAATAGACTGGCATCTGTTTCCCGTAACTTCACCTGTTTCAGAAACTCAACTCGACTCGAGTTATCAATAATATATGTTGACAAATATATATTGAAACATAATTTTACTGATCATTTTTGTCTGAAGCCGAGCTGTCTGCCGGTCCGTGGTTTCCACCTTTGAGAAATATGAGTTGAAAGTTTTATAAGGTGTCAAAACTTTTATCATTACTACATGTTCATTTTTTTCTGTCCAATTTATTTCAAGCTTAGAAAATACTTTCAAGCTTTACGTCCGAAATTCAAGTTTTTCATTGTTTCGGCGAGTGACTGGTTTTTCAAACTAATTTTCAGACTCGAACGGTTTTACATAAAGAAAATGTGTCTCATTCATTTCTTGCTATCATGATGGTAATGTCTTTGCTTGAACTCACGAGAATGGGTCCCTATCGACAAAGTATGCCCCATCGCGGTCACTCGTGAATGGAGATGCCCTTGTTCTTGAGACGAACCATTTGTGGAAGATGGAGTCCACTGGGAAGGTCGTTTTCAATGTGGCCATTGGAGTGCCACCGACATTGAAACGAATGATTAAGGAATCGGACATTCTGAAAAAAAGTATTCTGAAAACGAAACAAAATGTTTGCGAAAAAATGGAACATGAGAAAATTTCGGAAGAATAGTGGAATTGGTTCTTATTTTTCCTTCTCAAAACAAAGGGAGTTTTGATGAAGGAGGATGCAAAGAGAGTGTCTTCTCATGAAATGTTGAGCACAAATGTCGATGGACATCTCTCAAAGGGCACCACCACTTATTCGAATTGATCGCAACGAGTGGCCCTTTTCTTCTCTGTTTGCACCACACATTTCAGATTCATAAGCAAACGGGAGAAGAAACGTGAAGGGAGTGGAACGATGGTGCCCGGAGAGCATGAATAAACGAGAACACGATTTTGGGAGACGCGAAAGGTGCAGAGCGCAACATGCAAATCTACAACGCCTTCTGTCCACTCATTTGTCACTTGAAACCTCAATTTTGGAATTGGGAAATGGAGAGAAGATGTTCTTATAATTATTGGGAATTGGAAGCAGAGTAGAAACGATTCTCATTTAGTCATCAATATTTTTCCGGGAGAGAAAATCCGCATGACTCTTCTTGTAAAAAATCTGACGGATTTCAAGAGCTGGTTATCATGTGGGATAAAGCTTAACAGCATAAAAGACAAAATTATTTGGCTATCTGTTTCGCAATATCCTTTTCCAAAAACGATGGACTTTTGCTAGCCAGTATACAGGTGCTCAAACAAAATCTCCTAAGCTTTTTCTCATTCAGTATTAATGAGTGCAACGGAACGTTGTTGAAAATTTACGCGGAAAACCCAGAACAAGAAAGAAGAGTAGCAGTTTGAGACGAAAATGCGACCAACCAAAAAAAAAGCGAGAAGGATTTAACGTATAACGGGAAATTCACTACCGCGCAAATCTATCAAACTATGGGAAACAGACGAATGCGACCTAGTGAGGGCATGTCATGAGAAATGGATGCGAACTGCACCATGAATGGATGCTCCAACAATCTTTTGTTCAAATCTGACAGAAAAGTGGTGTGGGCTCTTTTTCTTATTTTGGGAGGATGGGAGACATTGAAATTTGATACCAGAAAAGAGTAGGAGCAAAAAGAAACACCACGTCTTATGTGTTTTTACAAGTGAAACTGACTGAATGAATGAGTGAATCATGAAGGATTGACAAAAAGAGGGCAGCCCTCGAGAGGCACGCAATTCATGTCCAAATTACACCTGACCAGTTTCTATATACCTTTCATTTCTCTACTATTTCCTCTCCTCTCTTCCCTCTTTTTTCATAGGCACTCAACGGATTGCTTTATTGGTATGAATTACGCTTTGTGGGGCTTTCCCGTTTTTTCATTGTCCATAGGGAAATATATGAACAAAGAAGGAAAGTAACCATGAAAACACAAGTACGGATTCTCTGGCTTTTATGGCCACTTTTCACACGTCATCTTGAAAAAGTGATCAATGGTAATCCCAAAGATTTCCGGTTTTATGAAAATATGTTTTCGTTTTTTTTAAATAATTAATCTCACTTTTAAAGGTTTTCAAAATAAGTTTTCATTCAGTATATACAGAACGTGAACTATGTTAGCTCACTACTACAAGAGATTTGGAAACCAGTGCAGAAACATTTTCCTTCTAACAGAGAATTCTAGGCAAAATAAAACACATGAATTTTGGAATGAGAATAGGAACAAAGTCTGTTGCATCCACATGAGCCAACCGGTAGGAATCAGTGCATAGGTACACTCTCGTTTGTCACATGTTACAGCAAAACTGATTCCTGCAATAGATTATAATCGGTAGGACACAAAGGAAATTGCTCATTTCCGTTACCTCTTTGGAACTGATCTGAGGGGATGACAACTCGACACATGAATCCATTTTGGTGGTCAGGTCAATTGTGAACTCGGTGTATTCAGTGGGCTCCCGCTGCTTCGCCACTTGAGTCAGAGCTCTGAAAATATCATATGATCTTACAAGAAGAATGAAAAGTTCAAATGACTCACTCTAGTTTGCTGCGAGTCTTCCAGATGCTGTTCAGAGCGCAGACAAAGATTGCAAAGCAGCAGAATAGAAGTGGTGCAACGACAGATACCAGGAAAAAGACGTCAGAAGACTCATCTGCAACCGCGCTCATATTTTTGGACGGAATAATGGCGGGGAAAAGAGAATAGGAACGGGGCGAGGTGATATTTCCAAGATCGGAGGCTGGACCTATGAATGAAGATGAGGAAAAATTTCCGTTTTTCACGCAAAGGTAGTATTAGTGAGATGATTTATTGCATTTCTGTCAGGTTTTCTACACTTTTCTTTCATCAGATATGCAAATCGAAGGTGCTAGAACAAGACTAGAGAGCTGGAGTTGACGTTATGGGTCCCTAGAGTATGACGAACTGAAAGATGGTGTTCTTCACTGTCATAACTCTTCCTCTTTTCCCGACTTTCTGGATAAAATTGCTCTACTTGACATCATTCATCATGTGAGAGAAGGAGGAATGAATTGTTCTAATACTCTTGTTAAAGTATGTACATGTCTAGGATGGATCACTTACCGAGGAAAGGGTTGAGACCTCCGACCTTTTTCTTCGGCCACACTGTTGTTGTAAGATTCAAGTTGTCTTCCATAATTTCAGCCGGAGTTGGAGTAGCAGATAGCTTCATATGAAATCTGTGCATGGTTTCATTTGAATGAATGAGAAAATAAAGAATAACAGGAGACAAATGCGAGATTGTAAAGGTAGAATAATGAAAAGAGGGAAAATGAGAAAAAAAGAGATTAGCCAAAAAGTGGACGTTATATGGCTCAGATGAAAGCCGCTGAAAAAATCCAGTGATGTTCAAGGTTTTTGATGACTAGACGTGGATGAGAAACTAGAGCTGGAACCAAACCTTAAAAGATTATCCGGCTTCATAGTTCACACTTTTCTACAGATTTTCGTTCTCATCTCTAGATGAATGGTAAATATGTAGGCAAGATGGCTCAATGAAGTCAGCAATTTTTGTGCAGCCAGCAGACGTTCAAACCTAATTACTATTCAATTTTGAATGGGGGAGGGCGACTGAATAGCTCTCATTTTTCTAGAAGAGGCGGAAAAAGGACTCTTCGAGAGCGGCGTAATACGAGAAACGGATTGGATGAGCTCGGCTTGCATCGGAAGTTAGAGGTTAGAATCGGAAATCCGCGTCACTTTATATTCATCACTCCGATACGAAAATTACTGGGAGCGCCTGATGAATGACGGTTCTAGAAGAGGTGGTGAGTAGGAAAAGACGGGTTTGGAGCACTCGGAAAAAAACTGGTTAGGCTTTGTTTTGTTTACACTGGAATAATATGTCAAGCTTTTTGAGAAATAGGTTTTGGTCGGTGAGCGTTTGAGGGTAAAAAGCGTAATAGGAAATAAAACACTTTTCATTTTGGTTTGATGAGTTCAGTTTTCATTCTTTGGTGAGCAAAGAATGTGAGAGAGATGGAAAAAATGACTGGAGCTAGTAATAAATTTAATCGAGCCTTCGACCTCCTCCAGCTCCAATTTTCTCGTTTTTTCATCTATCTCTCAAGACTCAACGATTTATTTGCTTTGACAAGAAGAATCGATGAAACAACTGCATGGAGTCGAGGAGAGGAGAAGCGTAATTTATAAACATGTGTTCATGAGAACTTCTGATTGTCTTCTGCATGCTGCGATAGACAGACACACACAAACATCCAATTGCTCCTTCTCCTGCTTCTGCTTCTCACTTGAGCAGAAAAAAGAACGGGCATCCATGTGTTCTTGAGGAAGTTAGCTCTCTTCATGCCAATGAAACTTCGTTTTGGAAAAGAATTCGGCTTTCTATTACGTCTTTGGAGGCTTAGAAAAGGGTTAGGTAAAAACCTCCGAATAGGAAAAAGGAGTTTGAATGGGCTCTCGGTGACAAATAAGAGAGCATGAGATGTGATGGTGGCGAGTGTTCTCGGAATAATAACCGCTCGAAAATAGGCAAACTTTTGGCTTTTTCTCTGGTAAGCCATCCCATGGGACCATGCACTTCTTTTCCTCCTTTCCAGGGGGTGGTAAACATTTGAAGAGATGGCAAACAGACATGATCAGGAATCTGGAAGAGCAATACAAATGACAACCGTTGGGAATAAGAGAGAAAAAAAACATGCATAATAATACTAGAACTTTTACTAGTCATATTATAAGGACTCGGAGCTGAAAGTGGAGATTAGTATTGGGAGGAATTGGAAATAAGAACCTCTGAGCAGCGAATGAGAATTGAAGTCCGGAAATTTGGTGACGCTGTTTTTTTCTGAGAAGAAGCGCTCGAGCCAGTATGAAAGAGAAAAAACAGGAAGCGAGTAGGCAGAAATTTTGATTGGCGAACTATCTTTCATCTTCTCTCTTCTCACGTGGGCCAGTGGAAATAATCCGGTTGGTTAATGGATCTATTGTTCGGAAAGTTCAGAAGCATTCAAGATCAAGGCGAATCTAATCTGGTCATATTCAGAAGAATCCTATGCTAATATTGATGTTGCATAATTGAGGAAAACACATTTGAAAACTTTGGGAGCGTTCGGGTCAATCCGAACAAAAACTTTTATGCGAATCTAATCATTATGAAAGGAAAGGGACAATATCAAATCACCAAAGCGATGTTTGGCATATGAGCCATCAGTGTTAAAAATGCAGACAGAACACGTATTTTTCAGAAAACAAATTCTCAATTTTGATGCGAAAACAAAAGAAGCCCAGGTGAAGTGAATTGAAATGAGCTTCACTGGGCAGACGAACATCAGGCGGTATGAGTAATAATATACGATTATGAATCTGAAATATGGACGTTCGAGAAGCTGTTCGCAAATTCAAAGAGAACGATGAAATGTTAGGAGGATGATCTAACAAACTGGTCACGTGTGGAAGAAGTCGTTGCCGGAGAGAGAAACACTTCTTGGTCTAATAGCAGCATAATCATGCACGTAGACGGATAAGCCCACTCGTTTGAATGCATTGACTCATTTTTCAATAAAATTCAGAGCTTAGGCAATACACACGAAGCTAACTCTAGACTCTGAATCTTATGAGAATTTACTACTGGGTGGTACAAATTTTATTAGGCTGCCAAAAGAAGGCGCGAAAATTCACATGATAATAAAATTACACTTAAAATGGCTATAAAAAGAAAGGGAATCAAAAATCACTAGAAAACCACAGAAGGAAAATGAACCAGTGCGAGTTTAGAAATGTTGAAGTGAGTGCATCGTAAGTATTGGGAGAGATTAGAGCTCCTCCTTCTTGTTCTTCTTGGACTTCTTGTCATCCTTCTTGTCTTTCTTATCCTTCTTATCTTTTTTGTCCTTCTTATCCTTCTTGTCCTTCTTGTCCTCCTTCTTCTTGTCCTTCTTCTTCTCGTCCTTCTTCTTGTCCTCCTGTAAATCACTTATTTTCAGATTTTCCAACCGAAATTTGAATATTACCTTTTTCTCCTTCTTCTCAGCCTTGTCCTCCTTCTTCTTGTCCTTCTTGTCCTCCTTCTGAAAGTAGCATCGTTATTTTTAATTCCATTCATTTCTTCTTTCAATCCACTGTTTACCATATGATGTCATTGTTTTGTAAAAATTATCTGATTTTCATGTCCAAGGCAACCGATGGAATTTTCCAACCTGAGATGATTTCCCTCATGACGTCGCCTAGTTTCAGCGCTATTTTAGTCTGAGGATCGCGTGACTAGTGACAATAAGTTTCCTGTCTTCAGAAATTCCGTGTTTATCATTTCTATTACTACCACCAACACAACCTATTTCATTAGTTTTTTTTTTTCCCTCATCATTCCAAGGATTACCTTCTTCTCAACCTTCTCCTCTGTCTTTGTCTCCTCTTTCTTGGTTTCCTCCTTCTTCACTTCTCCCTTGGTTGGCTCCTGAAACATGTTATCTTGTTTACCGCCCTCAATAGTTTTTCTCAATTATCCCACTTACCTCATCCGATCCAAACTCCAAAAGAGCTCTCTCCATTCCATCGATGATTTGAGCTGGAAGTGGGTAGAAGTACTTGTTGTTCCTGTACTTTTGCTCGTTGTTAGTCTTCAATGGATTTCCATCAGTGTCTGAAATGTATTGAACTCATTTAACATTTCCTTTTTTTTTCTTACCAAGGAAGAGGATTCTTGGAATGTATCCACCATCTGGAGCGTACTTGGAGTCCTCTGGCTCTTCATCGTCCTCAACGTTGACCATGACAAACTTGCGGGAAAGAATAATGAGCTCGTCGGTCTTTGGAGAGCTCTTGAGTTCACGCTTGAGATCTGAATGGACATTTCGATTTATTATTCTTTTCTCCTTTTTATTTTTCTCACTTTTGCAAGCTCCGCACCAAGTTTTGTGAATTAGGAAGAAAATTGGCTTGTTCAAGTCCTTGGCGATTCCGACAGCCTTATCGAACTCAACCCATTCGATAGCACTTGGATATCCTGAAAACAAATGTTTAGCTTGACGTCATCAGCACTGCTTCCTTACCATGAGACAAGTCCTTAATATTGTCATCCCCCTTTTTGGCGAACACCGCTACTGCTAGAAAAGCAACTAGGAGGAGCTTCATCTGCAATCAAAATTTTTGAATATTTACTGGGAAAAGGATCGAATCTTATTTTGAAAAGAACAAAACCAAGGAGCGTAGAATAACAACGCAGATAAATGTGAGTAGAAAGAAGGAAGATTTCGCGGAAAAGAAAAAGGAAGTGGGTCGGACGGTGTGGAGGTCACAACCCACCGGCCACCTCACTACCTCCAACGTGGAGAGATTGTTCTTCTCTCGAATAATTGAAACGATCAAGGTTATATAGTCTTTATGGAAGAGAGGGTAGATGAGAGATTGGACAGAGAAGGTAGTGTTCCGATATGTATAGAGATAGAGCGATGTGTTGGCTTGTTAATGAACTACTGCAAAGTGAATAATACGCGTAGCATTGAGGTCTGAAATGAAAAAATCTCAGAAAAGTGATAAAAACTAAAAGTGAGGTAGCAGCAAAGTCATAAAAACCAAATAGCAAAACAAGAGTATTGCCGCTAATATAACCAATCCTTGGAAGACATAAAGTGGTATTGTTTGTAGTCTGCTTGCCGGATAGAAATTTATAGTGCTGGAGATTCCACTTGCTACGAAATCCTGAGGAAACCTCATAACTTTAACATTCTCATACCAAGTTTCCGAACGCCCACGCTTTTCATCTCGTCACAACGGGAAAAGACCTCTCCCACACCGAACAATTGGTTTTTGATGTATTGCAGATGAGAAGCCACCGAGGTTAGAATAAAAATCAGTTGAAGTCAGCAAAGAACATGCAAAATTTACGGGGAAGTAAACAAAATTCTGCCAGTAATGAAAGGGAGAACTGGGGAAGGATAGTTGAGTGACAAACGGTTCTGACCATTCTTCGAGTGTGCATCGCTCAGTCACTGCTGAGTAAATATGCGAGTTCGGTTAGGTTAGCTTTTTGGCTTGAGTAGGCAACATTACCCTCACCCTTTGTGGTTGATGAGAAACACGAATTTTTCATGTTCCATTTTTCTTATCTTTTGCAGTTCGAGATTCTTCTTGGTTTTTACACGAAAACATTGTGTCAAACTAGGGCAATACGGAAAAAAACAGGACAGATAGGAGAAAAATTGATGCGAACGAACTAACAACTACTAACGGAATAAAGCAGGGATTACACTGAAAATATATGAAATAAAAAAGCCAAGGATTTCAATTGTCTCCCAACAGAGACCAAGAGCACGCTTTGTTTTGAATAGGCACACGCTATCACGTTGAGATGTGTGATTTCCGGCCATTGAAAAAGTGCTGGGCTGTCACAATGAATAGAAAGAGAAACCACTGATGAAGGAGCAACAGGGGGGATTTGCAGAATGAATTGAACACCTGGTTTCTCTTCTTTCAACTTTTAAGTTCATCTTTGAGCAAACGGAAGAAGATTTCAAATTGTTGGTGTGTAAGAGCCCATTTGTCAGAATGTATTGAACGCGGGGAGATGGATTTTGGAAAGCATTTCACATTTAATCTTCTTTACATGCTCTAAAACAAGTGTTTTGTCCTTAACTTCCGTACCTGAAGTCGAGTTCCTTTTCATTCATTTTAGGTTTTTCTTTGTGCCATATGATTCGCAAAAGTTTGCTTATTTACTCGCTTTTTCTATCAGAAAACCCTCGGAAAAAACGAATACGCAAAACTGATAACTGACAAGTTCTGTCAACATTATTATCTCTCACTTAATTAGATAATAATTGTTGACAATGTTCATTCTTTTCCAGTTCTCAATTCACTGTCCATTCTTTGTACGAGAAGCTTCTTTCCACTTCCTCGTTTTTTTTGTCCATGCTTGGCAGTTGGTCCTCAATAACATGTTCCCCTTCCCTCCTCCTCCCTTCCACGATTACTGCGCAGTCGGTGCAGACACCACAACTGACGCCACATTGCATACTCAGTGCAGCTGCTCACCCGCGCATGAGAAACCACCCCGGCGGGAGGTTGACCCCTAGTCACGTGGCCAGTCGTGCACTGTCAATGTGAAATTGGTCTCCTCCTTCCGTTGAGGCATTTTTTCGATGTTTTCTCCTCTGCGACTCGTGCCGATATTTCATTTCACATGTTTTCAAACTCTCTATTTTTGTTTCTCTCTTCCTTAATGAGTTTTGAGTTCATCAAACTGACAGATTTTTGGCTAGGCACAGAAATGTTAGCAGCTAATTTCCAAATCTAACATATGCTGACGTTGCATTGGTGAGAAATGATGAAACTTTGAATGAAAAGTTGCCTTTTTCCTTTTCTGAGTGATTGGTTGCATTTCCACCTAGTAAAATAGCTGCGTTCTTCATTTCCGCCATCGGTATCGCCACCGTTCTCATTTGAACAAATAAAACACTGGTTGGCTTGTTCACAGTAATGGGTTCACGTCGGTGTCGTTCCACTTTTCTCTCATTTTCCTATGGCCATGCGTTTCTCCTTGTTTCGCCGTCTTTTTTTTCAAACCCCCCAGAAGAAGTGGTAAACAACTTTTTGGAAAAACAAAATCAAGACACGGCAAATTACCGTTTCTTTTCGGTCTCGACACATTTTCGATGTTTATTCCCTACTCTTTTTTCTTCTTTTTTCTCCTTCTCACCACGCGTCGTACTTCAAAGACCAAAATCATGTTTCTCCGGTTACACTATAGGACGGAAAAAAAAACAACTGTTAATTTTGACCTAGTCGTTCCACTTGAAGACCAACTGATATCTTCGTCTTTCATCATTTCCATCCGTCAGAATGACGTAAATTTGACAGCCTTGCAGTAATCTTTTTATTACTTTGTGCTACCAAACGGATACAGGCGATGGTTAGAATTGGATAATTGTTATCTGCAAAAACAAAAAATTTTGAAGAATTACATTTGTTTTCACTTGAAAAACCTACCCGAAACTTAAGACAAGACTCTCGTTAACCTCTAGAATCAAAAATTGTGTTTCTGTTTCTATCTCTCCCCTCTTGCACTTTTGCGACAAGTTCGAGTGTCTCTTATCAGCCACGCGGTGTTTTTTGAATGACACATTTTCTGACGGGGGTTTCCAATAAGTTTTCCGCTTCCTGCCACCTCTCCTTGTTTCTCTTGCCCCGGTCGCATTGGTAACTTATCGCTGAAACATTTTACATTTTCAGCGACAGGTACTCGCAACCGCTGACTCTCCTTTTATTGTCTCCAAATTTTCATCATTTTCAGAACCCAACCAACATCAAAACTCAAGAAACTAACACAGACTGGCAGAATGCTTGGGATCGAGCATCTGCTCTTTGTGTTAACCACATTCGCCTTTCCACCAGTGGCACTGACGGTTCTGCTATGCATCATTCTGGCGACATTCGGAAAATCACTCGGGTTGCGGCAGATGTACGTCGATACTCTCATTCACATCTTCGAGGTTAGATTTATGTTTTTCTTACCCTGATCGGAGAAGAGAATAAAGATCAAAAGTGACTCGTTAACTATCAATGAGAACCACCTAGATTGAAAATCTCATCATTCTTCTCCTGTCTTCTTGACGTTCAAACATTCCGTTTCTGTCACAAAAATGGTCTGATGTGGATGGTCTGGTCAGATATAATAGATAACAGCCATAGGGAAACTACGAAATGTTATCAACTATATACATAAAAAAAACAATGAGAAAAAAGTTTCAAATTTTCAGTGGGGAGCTCGTCAGATCAAAACGACTGAGAAGATCAAACGGAAGGAGAGTGCTGTCAATACTCCATTCTTTCTCGACAAGATTGCCGAACTGGAAGAAGAAGAGGAGGAAGAAGACTTGAGAAGTCTGGAAACTCCACGATTTGAGGCCACAGATGGTATCACAGACGACGAGCTGGACATTCGCAGTGAGACGGAGAGTCATGATTCCGGAGAGGTCGACTCGGATTTCGGAGACGAGTCTTGCTTGAAGAGAAAGTTTGGATCGACTACCAGTGAGTCATACATTTTCAGTCCTAGAAGAGAATCTGTCATCATTTTGGATATTTTTAAGCATGAACGATTATTTTATGAGCATGAACCATCTCTATTGTGTTTTGTCAGGTTGGGTATTTCTTTTCAGGTCTCGCTTCCGTCGGATCATGCTGCAGTCTGAGGAACAGGAAGATGTCAGAAGGCAGCACATGTATGTTGTGTTTGATCACAGATAGCGGATAGTAAGAGTAAATTCTAGAAAAGAATAGAGATACGTACCAACTATTCAGTTGAAATAGTGATGTTGAAACTTCTCATTTTGCTTTAAATCTATAAAAAAGCATTTCTGTTTTATACGGCCGTTGAATCACCATGCTTTTTGTTATTTTCCGTTTTTGTTAGCCTCAAGTATAAAGGAAAAACTGAAAAAGAAATTTCGGATTTTCGTTGTCAACCCTTCTGATTTTAAATTTCACCGAGTTATAGTTTTCTACCTTTTGATAGGTCAGTAATTCGTTACTTAGAACTAGATTTGATTAACTATTCCCAATGCCTCCTTTCCTAATTCATAGTGATTTCTTTCAGTGGGAATCATCAAACGTGAAACACAAATCTATCTCGATGACAATTTCACTGAAGACATTCCTGATGAAGTGTTCGTCAGAAGTCGAGGATGGGCTGCAATCCGAGACTCTGTGGATTTTGTGAAAGCTGGACTGGAAGCGATCATTGAGGACGAAGTGACAAGTCGATTCGAGGCGGAGCAGCTGGTGAGCTGGAACATGTTGACCAGAACCAGCATTAAATTTTATCAGTTCGTCAAGTAAGTAAACACTAGTGCGCTTTGGAAATGAAACAAATAGCTGAACTTTGAATTTTCAGCTGGAAGTTGAGTGCTCTCTGGATCATTGGCTTCTTGTTCCGCTACTGTGTTATGCTGCCTCTCCGTTTCACAATCTTCTGCATTGGACTTGTCTTCCTGATCAGTTCCACGGCTCTTATCGGTCTCGTTCCTATTGGAACATGGAAGAAGAAGCTCAACCACAAATGCATGCTCATTTGCTATCGCATCCTCTCCAGAAGTTTGACCGCCGTGGTTTACTTTCATGACGAGCACTACAAAGCAGAGAAACAAGGAATCTGTGTTGCCAACCACACATCTCCAATCGACGCTCTCATACTTTCGATTGACAATGTCTACGCTCTGATTGGACAAAAACATGATGGTCTTCTTGGTATCGTTCAAAGAGCACTCTCCCGTGCTTCCAGTCATATTTGGTTCGAGAGAAGTGAGGCAAAGGATCGGCACATCGTTGCTCAAAAACTTCGCGAGCATTGCACTGACCCAGATAAGCTTCCAATCCTAATCTTCCCAGAAGGAACATGCATCAACAACACTTCTGTGATGATGTTCAAAAAAGGATCATTTGAAGTGAGTTGTACAGTGTTCCAGGATCAATCGAGTTCACAATTTTTAGATCGAGACAACCATTTATCCAATCGCCATGAAATACGACTCTCGCTTTGGTGACGCCTTCTGGAACAGTTCGGAACAGTCGTGGTGTGGATACATCATGCGAATGATGACCTCTTGGGCCATCATCTGCAACGTTTGGTATCTACCACCAATGACCAAAAGAGCGGGAGAGGACGCCGTGGACTTTGCCAATCGTGTCAAGAAGGAAATCGCCAACAAAGGTGGACTCGTGGATCTGGAGTGGGACGGAGGTCTGAAAAGAGCGAAGGTTCCTCCGAAACTCGTGGCCAAACAACAGGAAAGATACGCGAATCGTCTCTCGAGATACACATCGGTGTCCGATGTTATCAAAAATGAGGATGTCCAAGTCGCTCTGGATTGTGAGTTTTGATTTGGATATAAAACTTGAAACAATGATATCGTTTCAGTGGACAAATGCGTGTCGGGGTACAATTCTCTCGAAGATCTTCCTGAAGACGTGTTTGTCGATGAGGAAGAGGAGGATGAGACTTTCGACGTCAGCGCAGAAAATGACGAAAATCTGCCAACTGGAACTACTCACAAAAAACTCGATGACACAGCAGCGCTGTTAAAAATTTGATTCTCTAACATGTACTCGCACTTCTTTTCAACTTTTCTCTAACAATTATCACTTTCTATTTTGAGGGTTTTTTACTTACGGATATGATCAACATTTTCTCTACTGACTATTATCATTAGTATCATTTTGAATTGACTAACTTTTTAACGACGTTGACGTCATCTCACCATACTCTTTTTGCCCAAAACTCACTTGTCCCCCCACTCCTCGCCACATCATCAGTCTCAATCAGTGCCTTTTCAAATCCTACCGCACGTGGTATTGCACACCTCTCCCCCGTATATTCTTGTCTAATTTAGAACGGTTTATTGTCTTTTTTTGCTTATCGGACAAAATTCGTTGTATTAACTGTAGATGACTAGTTGACTGATATTTCTACGGGTTCCTCTCACTACCGATTCCTTTTTTTTGCATTTTTATTATTTGTTAAATGAAACAAAAATAAATGTCTGCCATGTGAATTGTGTCTATTCAAATGTGAAGACTTGAGAAGAACCTCTCCAGGCTGATGACGTCTCGTAGATGCAAGGCTATCTTCTCCAAGCCAAACTGAAAACAGAAATATATATTTGATAGAATTGACTACACGTGTTTTTCTGCGAAATTGATTGAAATACATGAGATACATGAAAGCTCTAATATTTTTCTTTGACAACAAGGGGACAGCGAGTTTGACCGAACTTTCAGAAAACTTGTAGTGCCGTTACTTTGTTTCATAAAAAGTTAGTTTTTGAACAGCTCAATTTTTTCAATTTTCGATCATTTTCAACTGGAAACGTGATGGTTCTCATGATTCTGAATAGCACTCTTCATAAAATGAATTGATTCAATGTTAAACTTTCAGAATTTCAACAACTTTTGTGGAAAAATACAAAAGATAGGATGGGTAACTAGACCATCAGTTGTAGGGGAGTGAGGGGGCCGAACAGCCTGAAACGGCAACCTTGACTCAACTACCACAGTCGGGATCGTACGCAAGACCCCTGGACTGTATAGATCGGTAGACAGGAGCGCTATCCACTCTACTGTACCTGCACATCTGAGAGAGGGTCTGAGATTGAACATGAACGTTCGGACAATGAGAGGGCGATGGGACCACCAATGCGACACACGAAAGCCCTCCATCGACTACTATCACATTTTGTGGAGCAAGTAATTGTTCCGCTCTGACATGGGCTCGTGATAATGGGGATTCGCATTTTTGTCATGAATAGTAACACAGATATTCATTTTTATATGAAATCATATATGAAATCAGGGGTTGGGTGGGTGTAAGTTCAAAAAATACTTGATAAATACGCAGAACTGTAACAACATTGACAAGTATGAATACGCATAATGAATGTGTTCCACCTGTTGATCTATTTTTGTATAACTTACCATACATCTCTCCTCTTGCCCCACTTGCGCCAGTAAAGTGTACTCCTGCTGGATACTGCTTGCCACTATCTTGGCGGTCACCTGAACCGAACTATCCGCATTTTTCTAAAACTTCACATAGAAAACGATTCCGTCAAACAAAACTAACCCATCCACTTTGATCGATGTAAGTCTTCCATTTGAGGGATCGAGAAATAAAGTCTTTCTGAAATTTCACTTTACTCTATATTTTTAGTGAGACCAACTAACGTAGACAGCTTCAGGCACATTGCTCGAGAATAACGATGCTGGTGTGACATATAAGTTGTTTTGAAGTTGAGCCGACAGGAGAATTCGTGGATCTTGTTCCGCACTTTGCTCAGGTAGAAGCTCCACTCTTCCATCAACAACATCGTTGAAAAAGTAAGGGTTATTCGGTGGTGTTATGCCGACACCATCTCCGCATGGCTTTGATACCGGGATTGTCATCTGAATAGTTATCATCGAAATCTTTCAACTTGAAAAACCAGGATATGACGAAGATGTTCAATTTCAAAAATCACACGAAATCCAAAATGTTGAATATCTCAATGGCAATTGTGACGTGGTTGTCTCGCGAATGAAAAGATATGAGTATTATGAATAGAGAATTGAAAATAAATCCGTACGACAATGCGCAACGGCTAAAACCAAGTGCGATGAAAGAGGAACCACTCAGAAAAAAGATGTAGTCCTGGACGAAAAGAGCAAGAAATGAGAAGCGCCAAACGAAGAATACGTTTCTGGAAAGGAAAGAAAGAAGAATAATTTGTCAGATGGTTTGATTGTTTTTTTTTTACTGAGAATGGGGGAAGAAAGAAAATAAAACAAATGAGCCATTCCTGTCACATTCCGTCATTTTTCAGGTGTCAGGAGGAGAATTTTCAAAAGAAGTTATGAAATTGGGGATACTACATGAACGATCTTACTGACTGGCGGTGAACTGGCGGTAAATAGTGAATGTTTGGTTTTTCTTCGAACGTCGTTTTTCTGCAGTCTTTTCATGTATGACGTTGCGAGTGAGTCTGGTGAAACTTTGTACAAATTCAAGTGACAAGCTGAAGACGTAAACTCCATAACCCAAATATGAAATGTGGAAGTCAAGCAGAGTTCAGGTAAAAAGTGAGAGAAGCATTCAACTAAAAATTTACGTCTGACTGGAGAAGAAGTCGCAGATTATATAATCAAAATGTGAACATTTTTGCGATCTGCATTTTTTCAAGTTTTGTTTTTAAGCTCCCTCCGGGAAGTTCTGCCACAGAAACATTTAATCACCGGACGTTTCAACCCGAGGCTTTTTCTCACTAACCTCTTTAAATTTATGTTTTTATTAATGCACCATATTCATTGCCATCGTGAATTTTCAGAAGATGCCTGCCTGCAAGTTCATTCTCGCCAGTTCACAACATTCCATGAACTCAATTCCACCATCAAAAGTTCAGCAAGACCATCACTGACATCAGACAATAGCTTCCTTTTTAGCCCCATAAAAATTCCCATCTCATTACGAACTGCCCACACCCTATATGAACCCTTTCTTTCGTTTCGTGAACGATGACATTTTATCATCATCGTCTTTTGTCTTTTTGAGGAAATTCACTGCGGAAACCAATTAGAGACGTTTAGAGCCATTACCACATACCGCCCGTCAAGAGATGTCGAGATTTATTGGTAGCTCTCGTCCTCTAGCCATGGTTTCTATGGACTTGCCCAGGCAGTTTCACTCTGCATGTGTTCATTTTTGTTTTCAAGGGGAACTTGTTTTGAAAATTTGTTCAGAAGGTTCCAGTGTGATAAAATGTGTCAATTTTGGATGTTCTTCATATAATACTATTAGAACAATGGCGAAGTGCTCTGAAAACGAAATGAGAGTAGTTGAGGATTATAGGTTTAAGTTTCTTCTGACTATTTACTGCGACTAAAATGTTTCCTTGGTGAGTCGATGTATAATTACACTAGAAACAGAAAAAGCGGGGATCGGTTAAAATTTTGGCTTTACCAAAACTGTCTGAGAATTAGTCAGTGCCATGAAGTATGCAATTTTTTTATTGTCAGTTGATAATGGTTCACTTTTATGAGATGTTGAAAATACCCATTTTTTTTTCTGAAAATGTCTGAGCGTATCAAGCAGCTCTCGATACTTGCATTTGTAGTTCATTATTTTTTTTAGAGAAGCACGATAAAATCAATTATACCGTTCTTTGCTCATCACAATCTCGAATTGAGATAAAAATCAGGTGAGTGAAACAAAATTTCCAACTACTCAAAGTCGACCATTGCTCTGATAACTAGCAAAGTTCATACCGTTTTGACAAGCACTATATCTAGATGATTCGCATCTTCGACTGAAGATAAATAAATGAAATTATATTTCGTGGGAACATCCTTCTTCACTGTTGACCTTCTCAACTCAGCGGTACATTTCTTACTGCATGACACTGTATTTCTTTTCTTTCTGAAAAAAGAGATGCAGGAATCATCTTTCTTCTTTTAGCATATTCCCACTGTGCATCTAACAAAAAACAACACAAAGACTTCATTCTGATTTCCGAAACCCTGTAAGTTCTGATTTTTCAAACTATTTTCTTTTTTATATTAATATAATTCGGTATTTTTCTCCACTTTTCGGTGAAACACTGTCCTAGTAGATGATACTTGGGTTGCACTTTTTCTGATCGGCTTCTTTTTTTTTTCAAGCGTTGCACCTTTGAAACTGTAAGATTGTTAATTAATCAATTGATTTTTAAATAGCCTCAATGCTCTTTCTCTCAAAGGAATCCAGTTGAAATGACGTTGACCGTTCTTAGTTTCAATGCACATGAAAATTAGGTTTTTGATTGAAATTGCAAGTGGTTCGAATGCCAGAAATTACACGAACCTTGGCTGTCATGACGTTTGTCCTGTACAGCCTGAAACACTTTATGCAGGGAGTTTTCAGAAACAATTATTATCATCTTTGAAACCTCTATTTGAATCTTCTGCCAACTTAATTTTGACCTTCTGTTTCAGACATCCCATACCTTTGAACACGAGAAGAATGAATCTGCCAGTTGAATATTACGTGAGAGAGTACAAGTTAGAGTGATATTTCGGAGAATACCACACTAAAATGCAACTGTTTGAATACACTAAAACCCACTAAAAACACCCAAAAGACTAGAAAAGACGTTTGTACGAACCAATAAGGTTTTATTCGCACACCTCAATGAAAGAAACAAACAAGGCAAAAGAAAGAAAGAAACTTGTGAACAACGGACTCAAGTCTGGAACGTTGAACACCAAAACACTTGAAACCTAGAAACAAGGATCAGGTCACCTATCGTGCCTGTCCTCTCGCTACGGAATCATGATAAATCGGCTTGAAACCCCTGGAAAACTCAAAAAGCGCGCCGTCTCGATAGAGCAAATCTGCATTGCGCACGCGTGTAGCTTTTTGCGCGGGAATTCAAGAATTTGAATTCTATAGGCTTTAGAGAGGAAAACAAGAATAACCGGATAACATCCGGACATCTCCCTTCTTTTCGAGCCCCGCCTC
>LR545328.1:0-21459 GCA_900536305.3 Caenorhabditis sp. 40 LS-2015 | reverse complement strand
ATTGATGAAAAATTGAACGAAAACTGAGGCTGTTCAGCAATCAGAGGAGAAGTTCAATAGGCAATGGATCGCAGTGAGTACCCTCTGACATCAAGAAGACCATAACAATGAGCTTTCATCAGTTATCACTGTGGTTTCCGATCTCCCCTGTTGTCTAAATTCTCCTCATCAGTGTTTTGTCCTAATGCGTATAGTATCTCCGCTCCTGGGAAAAATCCTCGACAGTGGGACCCTACAGAAAAAAATGGCAGTTAATATTGGATCAGGACTAGGCTGTCAAGTGTGGGAATTAGCCAGATGAAAGCTATTGAGTTTTTCTCGCAATGGGACTGAACTGTAGTTGAGACACTTCTGGTCACTGTCATTGCTGTATGTGTCTGACACAGTATAACCAAACTTTTAGCTTCTCGATGGCCTCATTTGTGTATCCAATTGCTACTGGGCTCTGATGACAACAATGAAAAAAGCGCATTTTTTTGAATTCCAAAACATTTTTCTTCCAAGTGGTGATTCATAATTTCTAAATTTCGAAACGAAAACAACCAAATTTTAGGGGCGGGGCTAATGGAGCGTATATAAGCGATCAGTCGATGTTGTTGCCATCATTCTCGTAGAAAAAATTTCGACATTCTGACATTCATTTTTTTTTCAGAATGTCACAGGACAACGTCGTCGCTCTCGTGGTGGATAACGGGTCCGGAATGGTGAAGGCCGGATTCGCCGGAGAAGATGCTCCTCGAGCCGTCTTCCCGTCCATCATCGGAAAACCACGCCATCACGGTGTTATGGTAGGCCTCGGACAGAAAGACACCTACATTGGAGACGAGGCTCAATCCAAGAGAGGTGAGTGAATTGATGAGGAAGACTGATTTCGAGTCTCTTATTCCAGGTATCCTCACTCTCAAGTACCCAATCGAGCATGGAATCGTCAACAACTGGGATGACATGGAGAAGATCTGGAGTCATACCTTCTACAACGAGCTCCGCGTCGCCCCAGAGGAGCATCCGATTCTTCTCACCGAGGCTCCGATGAACCCAAAGGCCAACCGCGAGAGGATGACTGAGATCATCTTCGAGACGTTCCAAATGCCCGCCTTGTACGTCGGAATCCAAGCCGTCCTCAGTCTCTACGCTTCTGGACGCACCACCGGAATGGTTCTCGACTCCGGCGATGGAGTGACTCACACCGTCCCAATCTACGAAGGATACGCTCTCGCTCATGCCATCGGTCGGATGGACCTTGCCGGACGTGACCTGACCGACTATCTCGTCAAGCTTCTCACTGAGCGCGGCTACTCGTTGACTACCACCGCCGAACGTGAGATCGTCCGAGACATGAAGGAGAAGAACTGCTTCGTCTCGATGGACTTCGAGCACGAGATGGCTATTGCCGCGTCGTCTTCGTCCATCGAGAAGGCCTACGAACTCCCGGACGGGCAGGTCATCACGATCGGAAACGAGCGTTTCCGTTGTCCAGAAGCTCTCTTCAAGGTAATCACAAAGTAATAAATCATCTGCAAAATTTCAAATTTCCAGCCATCCTTCTTGGGAATGGAACCCGCTGGAATTCATGAGCTCGCCTACAAGTCCATCATGAAGTGCGATATCGATGTCCGCAAGGACCTGTACATCAACACCGTGNATCATGAAGTGCGATATCGATGTCCGCAAGGACCTGTACATCAACACCGTGCTCTCTGGAGGAACTACCATGTACCCAGGGATCGACGATCGCCTGCAAGCGGAGATGGTTGCACTCGCCCCATCGTGAGTTTTTATTACTTTCGACTGTCTGATGACACCACATGATCACATTTTCAGGTCGATGAAAGTTAAGATCATCGCTAAGCCAGAGCGCAAGTACTCCGTCTACATCGGAGGATCCATCCTCGCCTCCCTCTCCTCCTTCCAGCAGATGTGGATCACCCAGCAGGAGTACAACGAGTCCGGACCATCCATTGTCCACCGCAAGTGCTTCTAAACTACTCTCTTATCGATGTACATAATCCATTGCTTTTTTCCCAATGCAACCGCTAATCAGAATTAATAACCAGCATCTTTATAAATTGCTTCAACTTTAAACCGATAGTAATAAACGAATAAATCACGAAATTCTGAATTTCGATTAACTTTCTTCGATTTGCACAAGTTCCGAAGTCATTGCATTCAAGGGTGATGGAGACCTTGCTACTTTTGGTGGGGGCAACCGAGATCTTTGAGTCAAGAGCTTTATTGGATCTGAAACTGTTTCCCTTTCAGGCAGTAAGGAATGACGGCTGTCGAGCTTGAATAAAGAGCGAGTAAAAATGACTGAAGTGTCACAATTGCTCTTTTGTCTATAGAGTCCTTAGATGGAAGAATTTTCAAGATTACTACGTTCCCAACTCGGAATTTTCATCTTCGGCCGATAGACTATATTCTTTCGCATCAATAAAACCATATCCGCTCCCTGTCAATTCTAGGAAAAGTTGCCACGTCATAAATAACGGCAACTGATAGTTCCTCACTTGATCAGTTCTCACCCACAATGGAGTACATCGCATGTTTTCAATTCCATCTCTCCTTGCACCCTTCCCGAACCATTTCTGCCGGACCAGGGACCATTCTGTACAGTCTAGCTGTCTGCGTGTCTTCTTTTTATCCATTGCATCTGTTTATCTCTCATGCAACGGATGACCCCATGTAGCCTCGGTCTGTTCTCATTACATATACTCCTAATGGTCCTCCATCGTGTATCCTCTCTTCTCACAGTGCAAAATCGTTTTCTTATACGTCTGCCGCCGTGTACTTCTATCTTTTGTGAGTCTGCGCTACATCTCTTTTTTCATAATCGTTCACTACCATTCCTTGGCAGTTGAACAAAATCGCTTCGAGGTATGAATTTCACAGATTCCTTAAAAAACTGTTCCCAGTGCTGAAACAGGTGTTAAAATGGAGACCACAAGCCCGTTCACCACTTGATTTGATCGTTGTTATGCAGTTTCTTACGAAAAAATACTCCAAACATCGAATGTTACCGAGAAAGCTGTTTTTGAGTTCAAATAAACTGAAACATCAAGATTTCCGTCCCTTCCACTCGAGACCCATCGCTTGTGTGAAATAAAAAAATGTCAGGAAATTTCCAACATTCGTTTTTTGTTAATTCAGAAAAAAAAAATATATTTCGTGCACCAAATTGAGAATTTTTCGAAAGATTAATAATTAATTGCATTTTTTTCAGAAGAAGTACACTTCCTAACGGACAATCGGCATTTGGTCTCTAATATTAGACGACTACGGGTGAGCAATGATTGTTCATATTTTCTGTTTCATTTAGCTTATTTCAGGTTCAACGCGTCTGACAACGACTGCTTCATATTGATTACGATGAAGAAGACAACAACGAGCATCTTCCAGTCACAACAGTTCATCTCTTCCCACGGCCAGAGTGAGAACGATTCCGCGACCATTGCTGATCAGACGACGACGATGACGATGAAAATTCACGACAGCGGCGAGATTTTGTTTTATCGCGCGGTTAGTCAGACAACGAACATTATGATACTCTCCGAGTTCCATTTTTCTTCCAGGATTACTCCAGAAGTAGTGCATCGTCATCAATGCAATCAATCCACCAATTTCTGAAGAATGATCAGACATCCAGAGAAAGCAGAACTTCACATGAACCCTCTCACCACGGATAAAGTCTTCTACTGTTCGTCTCCTGTGTGGTCCGAAGCTATACGTGTGAAATTAGGTTGGCGCTCATTCAAATTCTTCATGAAACTTGTACAACCAAATTTTCAGATTAGTTCTACGTCCGGATGGTCGACATATTTTGCGTAGACTTCCTCGAGATGCTAGTGAAGATCCTGCAGTGTTCATCGAAGAAAAAAGCTGCATCATATTGCTGAACTCCGCGTCGGAAACTCTGCACTTTGGCTATAGATAGGAAGTTGAAAAAAGACACGTCGCGAACCTCTTCATTTACGGGAAATGAGTGGTGACACTAGGAGGAGGCATTCAAGAATTGAGAACCATCTGACCATTGAAAAAGATAAGTCAAGTCACTACTGTTTGTTACGCAGCAGAATTTGAGCATTGTAAAAGACTCATGAGTGCCCCGTCTTATCTGGACACATGTGATTCAGATCCTGGGATAAAACCACGACACTGAGATCCCAGAAAGAAAACCGTTGAAATAAGACTCGGGCCAGGGATGACCACGGGAAAGTAGGTGTAACTCCACTGTCGTCCTTTGTGAAACCGTAATGAAAGCATTTTCAGATGAGTTCCACGTCCGGATGGTCGACATATTCTGCGTAGACTTCCTCGAGATGGTAGTGGAGATCCTGTAGTACTCATCAAAAAAAAGCTGCATTATACTTCTGAACTCCGCGCCGGAAATTCTGCACTTCGACTACAGACAGGAAATCGAAAACGAAGACATTGCGAACCTCTACATTTACCGGAGATAAGTGACGACAATTGGAGGAGGCATTCGAGAATTGAGAACCACTGGAACACTAAAACGACAAAGAAAAGTCAAGTCACTGCTGTTTGTTACGCTGCAGAATTTGAGCATTGTAAAAGACTCATGAGTGCCCCGTCTTATCTGGACACATGTGATTCAGATCCTGGGATAAGACCACGACACTATGGCAGTTGAAATCAGACAAGGCCAAGCATGACCAGGTGAAAGTAGGTACAACTCCACTGTCGTCCTTTGTGAAGTCGTAATGAAAGCATTTTCAGATGAGTTCTGCGATGACTGCTGCGCCGATGTAATTTCACGACAACGACGACATGTTTTGAACCAATGCCGGCTATTTCACGCGGTTAGTTGAACAATTAACAATATGATACTCTCCGAGTTCCATATTCCTTTCAGGATAACTCCAGATGTAGAACCTTTTAATCAATGCGACGATTTCACCAGATTCTAAAGAACGGTGGGCATCCTGTGGAACCAGTTTTAAACTGTCACTATTCCGAAACCGACGAGAAGTACGACTGACGATGACTGCAAGAAGTAACTACCACCAGAGCGTAATAAAAACAACAACAAGAAGCTTCTGGCAGTGACAGTGCTCAACTCAGCGCTTCATCGTGGGAAACACCCTTGACACCCCAGCCATTGAGAATGTTATACACGATCGATTTACGGTAAGGAACTGTTCCTCAATATTTGTATTTCATATTCTTTTTTTCAGGTTATTATTACCGATGTTGATTGGAGTGGAAGGTCTACTACAGCTTATCTCTTGGCTAGTTCGGAGCTCTCAGCAAGGATTTCGAGTGGTTCTGGGTAAGCTTTTGGATATTCTCCATTTTGTCAGCAGACTGGAAACCCAGTTAGTGAAAGAAGCATTGCGAGACTCTTCCTTTGCGGAATATCAGTACTTGCTACCATCGGAGTTCGGGACAGTGGGTCAGAGTGGGATGGTAGCAAGTAATGATATTCCGCAAAGGAAGAGGCTCGCAAAAAAATTGATGAAAAATTGAAAAAGAACTGAGGCTGTTCAGCAATCGGAGGAGAAGTTCAATAGGCAATGGATCGCAGTGAGTACCCTCTGACATCAAGAAGAACATAACAATGAGATTCCATCAGTCATCACTGTGGTTTCCGATCTCTCCTGTTGTCTAAATTCTCCTCATCAGCGCCTTGCCCTAATGCGTATAGTATCTCCGCTCCTGGGAAAAACCCTCGACAGTGGGACCCTACAGAAAAAGATGGCAGTTCATGTTGGATCGGGACTGAGCTGCCAAGTGTGGGAAAATTCTGGTCACTGTCATTGCTGTATGTGTCTGACACAGTATAACCAAACTTTTGGCTTCTCGATGGCCTCATTTGTGTATCCCATTGCTACTCGGCTCTGATTGCAACAGTGAAAAAACGCGCAGTTTTTTGAATTCGCAAAATATTATTCTTCCAAGTGGTGATTCATAATTTCAAAATTTCGAAACGAAAACAACCAATTTTTAGGGGCGTGGCTTATGAGGCGTATATAAGCGATCAGTCGATCTGTTGTTTATATCATACTCGACAACATTTTTTGACTCTCTANTGACGTTGAAAATTCACGACAACGGCGAGATTTTGTTTTATCGCGCGGTTAGTCAGACAACGAACAATTTGATACTCTCCGAGTTCCATTTTACTTTCAGGATTACTCCAGAAGTGCTGCATCGTCATCAATGCAATCAATCCACCAATTTCTGAAGACTCTTGGAATATTCAGTACAACCAGAACATCTCAGGAACCCTATCACCACGGATAAAGGCTTCTACTGTTCGTCTCCTGTGTGGTCCGAAGCTATTCGTGTGAAAATAGGTTGAAACACATTCAAATTCGTCAAGAAACTTGGACAATCAAATTTCAGATGAGTTCTACGTCCTGATGGTCAAGATATTCTGTGCAGACTTTCTCTAGATGCTAGTGGAGATCCTACAGTACTCAATAAAGAAAAAAGCAGCATCAGACTGCTGAACTCAGTGCCGGAACTTCTGCACTATGACTCCAGATTGGAAATCAAGAAAGAAAACATTGCGTACCATTACATCTACGGGAGATAAATGTAGACAATTGGAGGAGGCATCCATGAATTCAGAACCATCTGAGCACTGAAAAAGACAAAGAAAAGTCAAGTCACTACTGTTTGTTACGCTGAAGGATTTGAGCATTGAAATTCACTCATGAGTGCCCCGTCTTATCTGGACACATGTAATTCTGCTCCTGAGATAAGACCACGACACTGAGATCCCAGGAAAAATAACCGTTGAAATAAGACTCGGGCCAAGGATGACCAGGAGAAAGTATGTTCAACTCCACTGTCGTCCTTTGTGAAATCGTAATGAAAGCATTTTCAGATGAGTTCTGCGATGACTGCTGAACACACAACACCGATGTAATATCACGACAACGACGACATTTTCTGAACCAATGCCGGCTATTTCAAGCGGTTAGTTGAGCAATTAACACAATGATACTCTCCGAGTTCCATATTTCTTTCAGGATTACTCCAGATGTAGAACATTTCAATCAATGCGACGATTTCACCAGGTTCTAAATAACGGTGGGGCACCCTGTTAAACCAATTTTTGAACTGCCGCTAGTCCGAAACCGACTGAGAAGTGCGACTGACGATGACTGCAAGGAGTAACCACCACCAGAGCTCAATAAAGACGACAACGGGAAGCTTCTGGCTGTGACATTGCTCAACTCAGCGCTTCATCGTGAGAAAAACCCTTGGCACCCCAGCCACTAAGAATGCTACATACGATCGATTTCGGTCCTTCTTTCAGGTTATTATTGCCGATTTTGATTGGAGAAGGTCTTCTACAGCTTATCTCTTGGGTAGAGCGGAGCTCTTAGCCAGGATTTCGAGTGGTTCTGGGTAAGCTTATGGATATTCTTCACTTTTCGGAAAATCAGTACTTGCTACCATCTTACTGTGACCTACTGTCCCGGGATTCGGAGAAAGTATTGATGAAAAATTGAAGGAATACTGACGATGTTCAGCAATCGGAAGAAAGTTCAATTGTGGGAACCATCTGAAACACACGAAGACCATAACAATGAGCTTCCATCAGTTATCACTGTGGTTTCCGATCTCACATGTTGTCTAAATTCTCCTCATCAGCGCCTTTTAGTGATGTGGAGTGTATCTCCGCTCCTGGGAAAAATCCTCCACAGTAGGACTCTACAGAAAAAGATGGCAGTTAATATTGGATCAGGACTGAGCTGCCAAGTGTGAGAATGAGCCCGACTTTTCCTCTTCTCAGGTTCTGGTGGCCGAGTAAGCGCCATGAAAGCTATTCTATTATTTTCGCAATTCCAATGGGTCTGAGACACTTCTGGTCACAAAAAGCGCAGTTTTTTGAATTCACAAAATATTCTTCTTCCAAGTGGTGATTCATAATTTCAAAATTTCGAAACGAAAACAACCAAATTTTGGGGGCGTGGCTTCTGAGGCGTATATAAGCAATCAGTCGATCTGTTGTTTATATCATTCTCGACAAAATTTTTTTGACTCTCTGACATTCGTTTTTCGTATTTCAGAATGTCACAGGACAACGTCGTCGCTCTCGTGGTGGATAACGGATCCGGAATGGTGAAGGCCGGATTCGCCGGAGAAGATGCTCCTCGAGCCGTCTTCCCGTCCATTATCGGAAGACCACGTCATCACGGTGTGATGGTAGGTCTCGGACAGAAGGACACCTACATTGGAGACGAGGCTCAATCCAAGAGAGGTGAGTGAATTGATGAGGAAGACTGATTTCGAGTCTCTTATTCCAGGTATCCTCACTCTCAAGTACCCAATCGAGCATGGTATCGTCAACAATTGGGATGACATGGAGAAGATCTGGAGTCATACCTTCTACAACGAGCTCCGCGTCGCCCCAGAGGAGCATCCGATTCTTCTCACCGAGGCTCCGATGAACCCGAAGGCCAACCGCGAGAGGATGACTGAGATCATCTTCGAGACGTTCCAGATGCCTGCCATGTACGTCGGAATCCAAGCCGTCCTCAGCCTCTACGCTTCTGGACGCACCACCGGAATGGTTCTCGACTCCGGCGATGGAGTGACTCACACCGTCCCAATCTACGAAGGATACGCTCTCGCCCATGCCATCGGTCGGATGGACCTCGCCGGACGTGACCTCACCGACTACCTTGTCAAGCTTCTCACTGAGCGCGGCTACTCGTTGACTACAACCGCCGAACGTGAGATCGTCCGTGACATGAAGGAGAAGAACTGCTTCGTCTCCATGGACTTCGAGCACGAGATGGCTACCTCCGCGTCGTCTTCGTCCATCGAGAAGGCCTACGAACTCCCGGACGGGCAGGTCATCACGATCGGAAACGAGCGTTTCCGTTGCCCAGAAGCTCTCTTCAAGGTAATCACAAAGCATTGAATCACCTGCAAAATTTCAAATTTCCAGCCATCTTTCTTGGGAATGGAACCTGCTGGAATCCATGAGCTCGCTTACAACTCCATCATGAAGTGCGACATCGATGTCCGTAAGGACTTGTACATCAACACCGTGCTCTCTGGAGGAACTACCATGTACCCAGGGATCGACGATCGCCTGCAAGCGGAGATGGTTGCACTCGCCCCATCGTAAGTTTTCAATACTTTTGACAGGCTGATAACCACATGATCACATTTGCAGGTCGATGAAGGTTAAGATCATCGCTAAGCCAGAGCGCAAGTACTCCGTCTACATCGGAGGATCCATCCTCGCCTCCCTCTCCTCCTTCCAGCAGATGTGGATCACCCAGCAGGAGTACAACGAGTCCGGACCATCCATTGTCCACCGCAAATGCTTCTAAACTACTCTCTTATCGATGTACATTATCCAACTTTTTTCCATATACAAACGCTTATCCGATTTAATAAACAGCATCTTTATAAATTGCTTCAACTTTGAACAGATAGTAATAAACGAATAATTCACGAATTTCTGAATTTCGATTCACTTTCTTCGATTCGCACAAGTTCCGAAGTCATTGCATTCAGGGGTGATGGAGACCTTGCTACTTTTGGTGGGGGCAACCGAGATCTATTAGTCAAGAGTTTTGTTGGATCTGAAACTGTTTCCCTTTCAGGCAGTAAGGAATGACGGCTGTCGAGCTTGAATAAAGAGCGAGTAAAAATGACTGAAGTATCACAATTGCTCTTTTGTCTATAGAGTCCTTAGATGGAAGAATTTTCAAGATTACTACTTTCCCAACTCGGAATTTTCATTTTCGGCCGATATACTATATTCTTTCGCATCAACAAAACCATATCCGTTCCCTGTCAATTCTAGGAAAAGTTGTCACGTCATAAATAACGACAACTAATAGTTACTCACTTGATCCGTAGAAACCTACAATGGAGTACACCGAATGCTTTCAATTTCATCACTCCTTGAACCCTTCTCGACCCATTTTTGCCGGACCAGGGACCATTCTGTACAGTTTAGCTGTCTGCGTGTCTTCTTTTCATTCGTTGCATCTGTTTATCTCTCATGCAACGGATGACCCCAGGTAGCCCCGGTCTGTTCTCATTACGTATACTCCTAATCGTCCTCCATCGTGTATCCTCTCTTCTCCCATTGCAAAATCGATTTCTTATACGTCTGCCGCCGTGTACTTCTATTTTTTGTGAGTCTGCGATACAATTTTTACATAAACGTTCACTACCATTCATTGGCAGTTGAGCAAAATCACTTCGAGTTATGAATTTCACAGTTTCCTTAAAAAACTGTTCCCAGTGCGGGAACAGGCGTTAAAATGGCGACCACGAACTCGTTCACCACTTATTTTGATCGTTGTTATGCAGTTTCTCACGAAAATAAATACTCCAAACACCGAATGTTACCGAGAAAGCTATTTTTGAACTCAAATATACTGAAACATCAAGATTTCCTTCCTTTCCACTCGAGACCCATCGCTTGTGTGCATTTACGCGGGGCGAAATAAAAAAATCCAGTGATCTCCAATATACGTTTTTAGCAGATACAAAGTAAAAGATTACATTCTGTGTACCAGATTATGACATTTTCGAAAGATGAAAATTGACTGCATTTTTCAGGCAAAGAATACTTCCCGGACACCGTCATTGTCGATGGAGTGGTCAATGTTAATTGAATTGAATGCACATTTGCGCTTCGCCATCAATTCTGCACCTCAATATTTTGTATGATTCAAGGAAAATTTACGATTCCACATCTCTGGTGAGTTCAGTCTGCTGGTCGTAATTAATCGATTTCACCGATTGCAGATCCTCGAACGGAATAAAAACTCGATTCATGGTCCAATTATTGTCTCCCAACTTAATGGACGGGTTATCTCTTCCGAACAATTATTCATTTCGAGACAAGCGTCGTTGAAAATGTGTCATATTTCTTCAGATCTGAAATGTTGAAGTACAGAGTAATATTAGCGGATGCTGCGAATACCGGAAAATCAGCATTCTGTAGCTATTATGGGACGATTTCGGGTAAGAAATTATTTTTCATATTTCTGTTTCATTTAGCTTCTTTCAGGTTTAACGCGAGTGACAACGACGCTGCTTTATAGTTATCAAGATAAAGAAGACGACAACGAGCATCTTCCATTCACTACTCTTCATCATCTCCTACGGCCCGAGTGAAAACGATTCTACGATGATTGCTGATCAGATGACGACGATGATAAAATGTCATGACAACGGCAAGATCGTTTTCAACGCGCGGTTAGTCAGACAACGAACAATTTGATACTCTCCGAGTTCCATTTTACTTTCAAGATTACTCCAGAAGTAGTGCATCGTCATCAAAGCAGTCAATCCATCAATTTCTGAAGAATGATGAGACATCCAGAGAAAGCAGAACTTCACATGAGCCCACTCGCCACAGATCAGGTCTTCCTCAGTTCATCTCCAGTGTGGTCCGAAGCTATACGTGTGAAATTAGGTTGGAGCTCATTCAAATGCTTCGTGAAACTTGGACAACCAAATTTTCAGATGAGTCCTACGTCCGGACGGTCGACATATTCTGCGTAGACTTCCTCGAGATGCTAGTGGAGACCCTGCAGTACTCATCGAAGAAATGAGCAGCATCAAACTGCGCAACTAAGCGCCGTAAAATTTGCACTTTGGCTACAGATAGGAAATCGGAAAGAAACACGTCGCGAACGTCTTTACTTACGGAAGATAAGCGTTTGCAATTCAAGAAGTCACTCAAGAATTGAGAANCCCCCCCCCCCCCCCCCCCCCTCTCAGGCAGTAAGGACTGACGGCTGTCCAGCTTGAATAAAGAGCGAGTAAAAATGACTGAAATTTCATAATTTCTCTTTTGTCTATAGAGTCCTTAGTTGGAAGAATTTTCAAGATTACTACGTTCACAACTCGGAAATTTCATCTTCAGCCGCTAGACTATATTCTTTCCCATCACCGAAATCATATCCGTTCCCTGTCAATTCGAGGAAAAGTTGCCACGTCATAAATAACGTCCACTGATAGTTACTTACTTGATCAGTTGCAACCTACAGTACATCCAATGTTTTCGATTCCATCTCTCCTTGCACCCTTCCCGAACCATTTCTGCCGGACCAGGGACCATTCTGTACAGTCTAGCTGTCTGCGTGTCTTTTTTTTATCCATTGCATCTGTTTATCTCTCAAGCAACGGATGACCCCAGGTAGCCCCGGTCTGTTCTGATTACGTACACTCCTAATGGTCCTCCATCGTGTATCCTCTCTTCTCCCAGTGCAAAATCAATTTCTTATATGCCTGCCATGTATTTCTACCTTTTGTGAGTCTGCGATACAGTTTTTTACATAAACGTTCACTACCATTCCTCGGCAGTTGAACAAAATCGCTTCGAGGTATGAATTTCACAGTTTCCTCAAAAAACTGTTTTCACTGCTGAAACAGGTGTTGAAATGGTGACCGCAAGCCCGTTCACCACTTATTTTGATCGTTTTCATGCAGTTTCTCACGAACAAATACTCCAAACACCGAATGTTACCGAGAAAGCTATTTTTGAATTCAAATATACTGAAACATCAAGATTTCCGTCCTTTCCACTCGAGACCCATCGCTTGTGTGGATTTACGCGGGGCTAAATAAAACATGTCAGGAAACTTTGAACATTCGTTTTTTGTTAATTCAGAGAAAAAATATTAATATTTCGTGCACCAAATTGAGAATTTTTCGAAAGATAATGATGAATTGCATTTTTTTTCAGAAAAAGTACACTTTCTAACAGACAATCAGCATTTGGTCTCTACTATTAGACGATTCCGTGTGAGAAATGATTTTTCATATTTTCTGTTTTATTTAGCTTCTTTCAGGTTCAACGCGTCTGACAACGACTCTGTTTCATACTGATCACGATGAAGAAGACGACAGCGAGCATCTTCCAGTCACAACCGTTCATCTCTTCCCACGGCCAGAGTGAGAACGATTCCGCGACCATTGCTGATCAGACGACGACGATGACGTTGGAAATTCACGACAACGGCGAGATTTTGTTTTATCGCGCGGTTAGTCAGACAACGAACAATTTGATACTCTCCGAGTTCCATTTTACTTTCAGGATTACTCCAGAAGTAGTGCATCGTCAACGAAGAAATAAATCCCCCAACTTCTGAAGACTGATGGAACATTCAGTACAACCAGAACATCTCAGGAACCTTATCATCACGGATAAGGTCTTCTACTGTTCGTCTCCTGTGTGGTCCGAAGCTTTTCGTGTGAAATTAGGTTGGAGCTCATTCAAATGCTTCGTGAAACTTGGACAACCAAATTTTCTGATGAGTTCTACGTCCGGATGATCGACATATTCTGCGTAAACTTCCTCGAAATTCTAGTGGAGATCCTGCATTTCTCATTGAAGAAAAAAGCTGCATTATACTGCTGAACTCCGCGTTGGAAATTCTGCACTTTGGCTACAGATAGGAAATTGAAAAGAAACACGTCGCGAACTAATTCATCTACGGGAGATGAGTGATGACAATTGGAGGTGGCATTCAAGAATTGAGAACCATCTGAACACTAAAAAAGACAAAGGCAAGTCAACAGTTTGTTACGCTGCAGAATTTGAGCATTGTAATTCACTCATGAGTGCCCCGTCTTATCTGGACACATGTGATTCTGCTCCTAAGATTTGGTCACAAGACTGGGACCACTGGAAAAATGGCAGTTGAAATAAGACAGGGCCAAGCATGACCAGGTGAAAGTAGGTACGACTCCACTGTCGTCCTTTGCGAAATCGCAATGAAAGCATTTTCAGATGAGTTCTGCGATGACTGCTGCGCCGATGTAATTTCACGACAACGACGGCATGTTTTGAACCAATGCCGGCTATTTCACGCGGTTAGTTGAACAATTAACAATGTGATACTCTCCGAGTTCCATTTTCCTTTCAGGATTACTCCAGATGTAGAACCTTATAATCCTGCAAAACCACTTTTCAACTGCCGCTGTTTTGAAACTGACTAAGAAGTACGACTGACGATGGCTGCAAGGAGTAACCACCACCAGAGCCCAATAAAAACAACAACAACAAGCTTCTGGCAGTGACAGTGCTCAACTCAGCGCTTCATCGTGGGAAATACCCTTGTCACCGCAGCCATTAAGAATTTTATACACGATCGATTCACGGTAAGGAACTGTTCCTCAAAATTTGTTTTTCATATTCCTTTTTCCAGGTTCATATTATCGATGTTGATTGGAGTGGAAGGTCTACTACAGCTTATTTCTTGGGAAGATCGGAGCTCTGAGCAAGGATTTCGAGTGGTTCTGGGTAAGCTTTTGGATATTCTCCATTTTGTCAGCAGACTGGAAACCCAGTTAGTGAAAGAAGCATTGCGAGACTCTTCCTTTGCGGAATATCAGTACTTGCTACCATCGGAGTTCGGGACAGTAGGACACAGTGGGATGGTAGCAAGTACTGATATTCCGCAAAGGAAGCGGCTCGCAAAAAAAGAGATTTATGAAAAGTTGAAGGAAAACTGAGGCTGTTCAGCAATCAATGAGCATCCATCAGTCATCACTCAGGTTTCCGATCTCCCTTTTTGTCTAAATTCTCCTCATCAGCGCCTTGCCCTAATGCGTAGAGTATCTTCGCTCCTGGGAAAAATTCTCTACAGTAGGACCCTACAGAAAAAATGGCAGTTCATATTGGATCAGGACTAGGCTGTCAAGTGTGGGAATTAGCCCGACTTCTCCTCTTCCCAGGTTCTGATGGCCGAGTAAGTGCCATGAAAGCCATTGAGTTTTTCTCGCAATTCCCTTGTGTTTTAGACAATTCTGGTCACTGTCATTGCTGTATGTGTCTGACACAGTATAACCAAACTATTATCTTCCCGATGGTCTCATTTGTGTTTCCTATTGTTACTCGGATCTGATTGCAACAGTGAAAAAACGCGCAGTTTTTTGAATTCACAAAATATTCTTCTTCCAAGCGGTGATTCATAATTTCAAAATTTCGAAACGAAAACAACCAAATTTTAGGGGCGGGGCTTATGGAGAGATATCAGTTGATGTTGTTGCCATCATTCTCGTAGAAAAAATTTTGCCATTCTGATAATCTTTTTTTTTTGTTTTTCAGAATGTCGCAGGACAACGTCGTCGCTCTCGTGGTGGATAACGGATCCGGAATGGTGAAGGCCGGATTCGCTGGAGAAGATGCTCCTCGAGCCGTCTTCCCGTCCATCATCGGAAGACCACGCCATCACGGTGTAATGGTAGGCCTCGGACAGAAAGACACCTACATTGGAGACGAGGCTCAATCCAAGAGAGGTGAGTGAAATGAGGAGGAAGACTGATTTCAAGTCTCTTATTCCAGGAATCCTNCAGGACAACGTCGTCGCTCTCGTGGTGGATAACGGATCCGGAATGGTGAAGGCCGGATTCGCCGGAGAAGATGCTCCTCGAGCCGTCTTCCCGTCCATCATCGGAAGACCCCGCCATCACGGTGTAATGGTAGGCCTCGGACAGAGGGACACCTACATTGGAGACGAGGCTCAATCCAAGAGAGGTGAGTGAATTGATGAGGAAGACTGATTTCGAGTCTCTTATTCCAGGTATCCTCACTCTCAAGTACCCAATCGAGCATGGAATCGTCAACAATTGGGATGACATGGAGAAGATCTGGAGTCATACCTTCTACAACGAGCTCCGCGTCGCCCCAGAGGAGCATCCGATTCTTCTCACCGAGGCTCCGATGAACCCGAAGGCCAACCGCGAGAGGATGACTGAGATCATCTTCGAGACGTTCCAGATGCCTGCCATGTACGTCGGAATCCNTCTACAACGAGCTCCGCGTCGCCCCAGAGGAGCATCCGATTCTTCTCACCGAGGCTCCGATGAACCCAAAGGCCAACCGCGAGAGGATGACTGAGATCATCTTCGAGACGTTCCAGATGCCTGCCATGTACGTCGGAATCCAAGCCGTCCTCAGTCTCTACGCTTCTGGACGCACCACCGGAATGGTTCTTGACTCCGGCGATGGAGTGACTCACACCGTGCCAATCTACGAAGGATACGCACTCGCCCATGCTATCGGTCGGATGGACCTCGCCGGACGTGACCTCACCGACTACCTCGTCAAGCTTCTCACTGAGCGCGGCTACTCGTTGACCACCACCGNTCAGCCTCTACGCTTCTGGACGCACCACCGGAATGGTTCTCGACTCCGGCGATGGAGTGACTCACACCGTCCCAATCTACGAAGGATACGCTCTCGCCCATGCCATCGGTCGGATCGACCTTGCCGGACGTGACCTCACCGACTACCTCGTCAAGCTTCTCACTGAGCGCGGCTACTCGTTGACTACAACCGCCGAACGTGAGATCGTTCGCGACATGAAAGAAAAGAACTGTTACGTCTCCATGGACTTCGAGCACGAGATGGCTACCTCCGCGTCGTCTTCGTCCATCGAGAAGGCCTACGAACTTCCGGACGGGCAGGTCATCACGATTGGCACCGAGCGTTTCCGCTGCCCGGAAGCTCTCTTCAAGGTAGTCACAAAGCATTAAATCATCTGCAAAATCTCGNAGAAGAACTGCTTCGTCTCCATGGACTTCGAGCACGAGATGGCTACCTCCGCGTCGTCTTCGTCCATCGAGAAGGCCTACGAACTCCCGGACGGGCAGGTCATCACGATCGGAAAGGAGCGTTTCCGTTGCCCAGAAGCTCTCTTCAAGGTAATCACAAAGTAATAAATCATCTGCAAAATTTCAAATTTCCAGCCATCCTTCTTGGGAATGGAACCCGCTGGAATCCATGAGCTCGCCTACAACTCCATCATGAAGTGCGATNCGTCGGAATCCAAGCCGTCCTCAGCCTCTACGCTTCTGGACGCACCACCGGAATGGTTCTCGACTCCGGCGATGGAGTGACTCACACCGTCCCAATCTACGAAGGATACGCTCTCTCCCATGCCATCGGTCGGATGGACCTCGCCGGACGTGACCTCACCGACTACCTCGTCAAGCTTCTCACTGAGCGCGGCTACTCGTTGACCACCACCGCCGAACGTGAGATCGTCCGTGACATAAAGGAGAAGAACTGCTTCGTCTCCATGGACTTCGAGCACGAGATGGCTACTGCCGCGTCGTCTTCGTCCATCGAGAAGGCCTACGAACTCCCGGACGGGCAGGTCATCACGATTGGCAACGAGCGTTTCCGCTGCCCAGAAGCTCTCTTCAAGGTAATCACGAAGTAATAAATCATCTGCAACATTTCAAATTTCCAGCCATCCTTCTTGGGAATGGAACCCGCTGGAATTCATGAGCTCGCCTACAACTCCATCATGAAGTGCGACATCGATGTCCGCAAGGACTTGTACATCAACACCGTGCTCTCCGGAGGAACTACCATGTACCCAGGGATCGACGATCGCCTGCAAGCGGAGATGATTGCACTCGCCCCATCGTGAGTTTTCAATACTTTCGACTGGATAATTACACCACATGATCACATTTGNATTTCCAGCCATCCTTCTTGGGAATGGAACCCGCTGGAATTCATGAGCTCGCCTACAACTCCATCATGAAGTGCGACATCGATGTCCGCAAGGACTTGTACATCAACACCGTGCTTTCTGGAGGAACTACCATGTACCCAGGGATCGACGATCGTCTGCAAGCGGAGATGGTTGCACTCGCTCCATCGTAAGTTTTCAATACTTTCGACTGGCTGATGACACCACATGATCACATTTTCAGGTCAATGAAGGTCAAGATCATCGCTAAGCCAGAGCGCAAGTACTCCGTCTACATCGGAGGATCCATCCTCGCCTCCCTCTCCTCCTTCCAGCAGATGTGGATCACCCAGCAGGAATTCATCGAATCCGGGCCATCCGTTGTCCACCGCAAATGCTTCTAAACTACTCTCTCACCGCTGTACATTATTTATTGCTTTTTCCCCATGCAACCGCTAATCCAAATTAATAACCAGCATCTTTATAAATTGCTTCAACTTTAACCAGATAGTAATAAACGAATAATTCACGAATTTCTGAATTTCGATTCACTTTTTTCGATTCGCACTAGTTCCGAAGTCATTGCATTCAGGGGTGATGGAGACCTTGCTACTTTTGGTGGGGGCAACCGAGATCTTTTAGTCAAGAGCTTTATTGGATTTGAAACTGTTTCCCTTTCAGGCAGCAAGGAATGACGGCTGTCGAGCTTGAATAAAGAGCGAGTAAAAATGACTGAAGTATCACAATTGCTCTTCTGTCTGTAGGGTCCAAGGTTGGTGGGAATTCTCAAGATTACTACGTTCACTACTCGGAATTTTCATCTTCGGCCGAGAGACTATATTCTTTACCATCACCGAAATCATATCCGTTTCCTGTCAGCCTGAGGAACAGTTGCCACGTCATAAATAACGGCAACTGATAGTAACTCACTTGATCAGTTGCAACCTACAGTAAATCGAATGTTTTCGATTCCATTTGGCGNTGTACATCAACACCGTGCTCTCTGGAGGAACTACCATGTACCCAGGGATCGACGATCGCCTGCAAGCGGAGATGGTTGCACTCGCCCCATCGTGAGTTTTCAATACTTTCGACTGGCTGATGACACCACATGATCACATTTTCAGGTCGATGAAGGTTAAGATCATCGCTAAGCCGGAACGCAAGTACTCCGTCTACATCGGAGGATCCATCCTCGCCTCCCTCTCCTCCTTCCAGCAGATGTGGATCACACAGCAGGAGTACAAGGAATCCGGACCATCCATTGTCCACCGCAAATGCTTCTAAACTACTCCATCATCGCTGTAAATTATTCATCGCTTCTGCGCCTCAATTTGTGTTACGATTGATTCAAATTTAATACCAGCAAGTTTTGAAATCGCTTCACATTCGACAAAGAGAAATAAATTTATAATTCGCTACGTTCAGAAGTTGATCTTCAGTCTTTTTTTGATTCTGCACAAGATCAGAAGTCATTGCATTCAGGGGACGTACTACATTTGGTGAGGGCAGACCGAAATATTCAGCCGAGAATTTAGTTGGATCTGAAATCAACTGTTTCCATCTCAGGCAGAATGAACTACCGCCTGCCAAGCTCGAGTGAAGAGCAGCGCACTGCTAAATCCCGACTCTATTTTCGGTATTGCTCACTGGTTTTTTTCGCAATTTTTCTCTTCAAAATGATGACGTATTTTCATTCAAATTTCGCAGAAAGCGCATTCGAAATTTTGCCGATAAATTTTATGAAACTTGCTCTTGATATTTCGCTAACGTATCCGTTTGCAATTTTTTTTGTAGTTTTTTGTGGTTTTACACAAAAAAATATGACATATTCTTAGAATTTATAAAAGAAAGATCGGAAAAATTATCCGCGATTTTCTGAATTTCGACTTTCACACAATTCGATTCTCTGCTTTTCCGATTTCATACACTTTGAATTCCAATTCGAAAACGGCAATTTTTTTCCATTGTTTTCATTTTTGTTACGATTCTATTTTGAAAATTTTAGGAAAAGTCATACCACCGATACAACTCGAGGAAATGGCTGAGATCGATGTCGACAAGGTTCTCATTGCCAATGAGGACGATGGAGCCCATCCGATGGGTTTGGACGTTGGGGCTAAAAGAGGGCGGAGCTTCGAAAGCGGAGACGAAGATGAGGCAGTAAGTAGTTTGAATTGTGAGAATTTTTTTTAAATCAAAAGAGCATATTTTCAGACTTCCTCGACGGTCACTCTTCGTGGCTCCATCACGGTCTCCTACTTGGGGGCCGATTCCGGAGAAGCCGGACACAGTCCACAAACTACTGTCGACTTCATTCACCAACCTGGGTTTGTTGTGGTGAAAGAGGAGGAGGAGGGAGCAGGAAAAGTGGAGGAGTCTCGAGAATCTCGAAAAATGCTGTATAGGTTCTGGAAAAGACAGAAGTGTAATAGAAAAGAGCTTATCGGTTTATGAAATAAAGTATTGATTTCAAGTTTTTGATTTTCTCTGTATTTTCCGCGTTGATAGAGTCGCATGAAAGATACTTTTTTTTTCAACCCCACTCAACCACTATGAACTAGAAAAATACCGGGGAGAATACTAGTGATTTTTGGGTCTCCCTTTCGCGCTCCACCGCAATCTTCAGATTTTTCAACGAGGACCGAGTGAAAAAGTAAAAATAAACAAGGTTTCCACTGTTTAATTTCCAATTTTCGAGGTCGCGACTATAAAAAACACAAAAAACTCATTTACTTTAACTTTTTCACTTGGTCCGCGTAAAAAAATTGAAGATTGCGGTGGAGCGCGAAAGGGAGACTCAAAAATCACTAGTACAAACTTTCGACTTTTTTCAAGAATTCGGAGTCGGTGACTTTTGGTGACCGCTAGCGAATCGGATCAGTGTCAATGAGCATCCGTTGTGCTATTTTGGTATAGTCCGAAGTCCAACTGAAATTTATGTAGGCGTTGAACCCTATACAGCCACTATGAACAGGAGAAATTTCGAGGGAAACACAAACTTTCGACTTTTTTCAAGAATTCGGAGTCGGTGACTTTTGGTGACCGCTAGCGAATCGTATCAGTGTCAATGAGCATCCGTTGTGCTTTTTTGGTGTAGTCCGGAGTCCAACTAAAATTTATGTAGGCGTTGAACCCTATACAGCCACTATGAACAGGCGAAATTTCGAGGGAAACACAAACTTTCGACTTTTTTCAAGAATTCGGAGTCGGTGACTTTTGGTGACCGCTAGCGAATCGGATCAGTGTCAATGAGCATCCGTTGTGCTATTTTGGTGTAGTCCGGAGTCCAACTAAAATTTATGTAGGCGTTGAACCCTATACAGCCACTATGAACAGACGAAATTTTGAGGGAAACACAAACTTTCGACTTATTTCAAGAATTCGGAGTCGGTGACTTTTGGTGACCGCTAGCGAATCGGATCAGTGTCAATGAGCATCCGTTGTGCTTTTTTGGTGTAGTCCGGAGTCCAACTAAAATTTATGTAGGCGTTGAACCCTATACAGCCGCTATGAACAGGCGAAATTTCGAGGGAAACACAAACTTTCGACTTTTTTCAAGAATTCGGAGTCGGTGACTTTTGGTGACCGCTAGCGAATCGTATCAGTGTCTATGAGCATCCGTTGTGCTTTTTTTGTGTAGTCCGGAGTCCAACTAAAATTTATGTAGGCGTTGAACCCTATACAGCCACTATGAACAGGCGAAATTTCGAGGGAAACACAAACTTTCGACTTTTTTCAAGAATTCGGGGTCGGTGACTTTGGTGACCGCTAGCGAATCGTATCAGTGTCAATGAGCATCCGTTGTGCTTTTTTGGTGTAGTCCGGAGTCCAACTAAAATTTATGTAGGCGTTGAACCCTATACAGCCACTATGAACAGGCGAAATTTCGAGGGAAACACAAACTTTACACTTTTTTCAAGAATTCGGAGTGTGTGACATTTGGTGACCGCTAGCGAATCGGATCAGTGTCAATGAGCATCCGTTGTGCTTTTTTGGTGTAGTCCGGAGTCCA
>LR545326.1:105600-123224 GCA_900536305.3 Caenorhabditis sp. 40 LS-2015 | reverse complement strand
TGAACATATACAATACACAAACTGAACCTTAACATGAACCTCACAACACTTACAGTCCTAGGGATTCGCCCAGCGTAAATACTCAGATGTATTTCTGGACAACAGTGTCCATCTGGGTGTCTTAACACATGAACATATACAATACACAAACTGAACCTTAACATGAACCTCACAACACATACAGTCCTAGGGATTCGCCCAGCGTAAATACTCAGATGTATTTCTGGACAACACTGTCCATCCGGGTGTCTTAATACATGAACATATACAATACACAAACTGAACCTTAACATGAACCTCACAACACTTACAGTCCTAGGGATTCGCCCAGCGTAAATACTCAGATGTATTTCTGGACAACACTGTCCATCCGGGTGTCTTAATACATGAACATATATACATTACACAAACTGAACCTTAACATGAACCTCACAACACATACAGTCCTTGGGATTCGCCCAGCGTAAATACTCAGATGTATTTCTGGACAACACTGTCCATCCGGGTGTCTTAATACATGAACATATACAATACACAAACTGAACCTTAACATGAACCTCACAACACTTACAGTCCTAGGGATTCGCCCAGCGTAAATACTCAGATGTATTTCTGGACAACACTGTCCATCCGGGTGTCTTAACACATGAACATATACAATACACAAACTGAACCTTAACATGAACCTCACAACACTTACAGTCCTAGGGATTCGCCCAGCGTAAATACTCAGATGTATTTCTGGACAACACTGTCCATCCGGGTGTCTTAATACATGAACATATACAATACACAAACTGAACCTTAACATGAACCTCACAACACTTACAGTCCTAGGGATTCGCCCAGCGTAAATACTCAGATGTATTTCTGGACAACACTGTCCATCCGGGTGTCTTAATACATGAACATATACATTACACAAACTAAATTAAACTCGTGTGAAAATTTTCGAAAAAATTCGTCGCGAAGGATACATTGTCGAAAGAACACACTGCTGGTAAGTGAAAAAAATTTTTTTTAATTGATTGGGAGCAATTGGGTGCAATCTGTGAAACATCGGGTCCAAAATCTAAAATCTGGTGTAAAATTAAAGTCGGGTTTAACATCTAAAATCGAGGCCAAAATCTAGAATCGGGTCTAAAATCTAAAACATGTCTTAAATCTAAAGTCGGCTTCAAAATCTCTAAATTCTAGTGGTTCAATTCGGTGGGGAAAAAAAGACTGAAAATCCTGAGGTTTGAGAAAATGGTGAAAAAGAAAAAAAAACATTCAAAATATGGTTCTTGAAAGTGGTGAAACATTCAAAACAAAATGGATCGTGTCGGTTAAAACGGTTCAAAACTCAATTCAAAATAGTAAAACGTTGGGAAAAGCGTTGAAAAATAGTTGGTTGAAAATTTTGGGAAAGTATAGTTAGTGTGAGTCATAAAATATACTAAATCTATTAGATCAAATTCATTGTTTAATATATTGTGTTTTGTGTTTCTATTTTCTCCTTTGAAAAACTTCAAACCTGAAGTATTACTGAGAAAATGGGTCTTCTGAAAAATCTGAAAATGTTGGTTGTGAAAAATTGAGTCTGAACAATAGTGGTTCAAAAAGGTGGAAAATGTTTCTGAAAATCAAAAGGTTTGGTTAAAAGGTTCAAAGGAATGAAAAAAGTTGAAAAAACAAGTAAAATGGTGCTGAAAACAGGAATGTTGAGACATTACTGAAAATTTAGTTCACAGAAAAGATAATAAACAAGTTGAGACATTGTATGTATTGTTCAATAAATTATTTCTTTTAAACCTTAAAATGTTGGTTCAAAAAGGTGAAAAATTGAGTCTCAACAATAGTGGTTTAAAAAGGTTAAAAAAATGTTTCTGGAAATTAAAGGGTTTGGGAAAACTTTGAAAAGGTGCTGAGCAAAATGTTTGAAAGATGTTCGAAAAAAATGAGACAAAGAAAACTGAATTGGTTGAGAGTGTTGGAAGAAAATGCCAATTGTTGAAACCACAAAAAAGAAACGAAATAGGTTGAGTCTTCAAGTGTATTGTTCAATAAATGATTTTTCACTCATTTTTTGTTCTCTCCTGAAATCAAAACCTTGAATTTCAAAAAAGAATGTTGAAATATTACTGACAATGTCTGGGCCTTGAAAAAATATATTGGCTCAGAAAGGGTAAACACGGTCAGACGATGGTTCGTAGGTCTTGGAAAAGGCTAAACATCCAACATTGAGTGCCTCATGAAAGTCCTGAGAAACGGTTTTAAAAATGAGAAAGGTTTGAGAAAAGTGAGAAAAGAAAAACGGTTGAGAATAAGAATTGGAAAAACATGCCAACTGTCATGGCGCCATTTCAAGGTCGAGGCTTTGATTGTATTGTTCAATAAATGATTTTTCTTAATTTTTGTCCTCTTCTGGAATCAAAATCTTGAAAGTTGAAATGTTACGATAGGTCTGGAAAATCTGAAACAGGTCAGAAAAGTGAAAAAGGTTCTGAAAGACAGGAACGTCACATTGAAAATATATGGGTCTTGAAAAAAGTTTGAAATGTTGGTCGAAAAAAGGTGAAAATTTGAGTCTGAACAACAGCGGTTCGAAAAGGTTGTAAAAAATGTTTCTGGAAATTAAAAGTTCGGAAAGTGTGAAAAGGTGTTGAAAAACAGGAGCGTTACAAAAATATGGGTCCTGGAAAATGTGGAACAGGTGATATGATTCTTATGGTTTGACAGTTGGCAAAAAATCTGGTAAAATTCGATGGAAAAGGTGAGAAGTGATCAAAAATCTTGATAAGTCAAGAAAAAAGAAAAAACGACGGACGTACGAAACCATTGAACTGAACAACTGAAACTTTCATTAATAAAGAACCGATATTAACCCTGAAAAAAGTGCATATTTTCATAACCCTTATCCCTCTGAGATCCTATCAGACCATCTCAAAAGTATTCTGAAAAGAAGGGAAATCTTCAAAGTCTTAAAAATTCCTAGAACAAGTTTAAAAAAGTACTAGATGTCTGCTCATATCTAGCCCGACGTCAGAAACTGGCTGATTGCTCTCTGTGATTTCAAGCACTTACGTTTTTCGATTTACGGAAACCCTCTTATTATCCCCCAAAGGGAATATTTTCATGCAGATGCCAGTTCGCCTAGGCTAGACTTCGAGCCACTTCCTTCATCTCAAATTTTTAAAAATGCTCGCTGATAATCTGGAGTCCACTATTCAACAAGTCTGTGGAATCGTTTCACTCATCACAAACTCCGTCTTGGCATTGCTCATACTAACAAAGTCTCCACCGAAACTGGGGCCCTACAAATGGCTCATGTTGTACACCTCGTGTTTCGAGTTGATCTACGCCTGCTTGAACTTTCTCGTGGCACCGGTAAGACGACTAGGTTCTTTTCTTTTTGTGCAGAATGTGGATTTCAGATGCAACGAAACCATGGATCCGTTAAGATTGTGTTTCTAGACCTGGAAGGCATTTGGTTGAGTCGTGGGGCCGCGGAAATTTTGATTCGTGAGCTTTGAAGCTATTAACGTTTTCGAAAACCCACCCATTTTTTAGTGGTCTACCTCACCTGCTTCGGATCCTCAATCGCTCTTTTCGCTGTCCATTTTATCTATCGATATGGAGCAGTTAACAAGTAATTCACTGAAATGTATCCAGGCCATAAAAATGTTGAATTTTTACAGAGACTTCTATCGCTCTTATCTATCCGGAGCAAAACAATTGACGCTGTATTTTTGTCCAGTGATAAGTGGGATCCTATGGGGATTGGATTGTTGGGTGACGATGGCGGAGAACAAGGAGACAAGTGATTTCATGAGGTATTAAAGAGGGATCAGGTCGATCTGTTGCTGATTCCGAATATCATCTTGAAAACGCTCAAAATTTTCACTGACCACCCGGAAAATCGCTTTGAGGACGCCATCATTCAAGAATTTTCTCACTCGGGGCCACCGTTTTTCGCATTTTCAGAATGAGATTTTCAGAAGAACTCTGACCAAGAGTGACGAAATTCTTGAAACATGGTCTCTTTGAGGCGATTTTTCGGGTGCTTCAAGAAATTTTCAGTGTTTTCATAATAATTTTTGGAATCGGCACACTTGATTACATGTTTTGAAGGAAAACACTTTTCGCTCGGAATAACCAGTAGATTATTCGGAGGGTTGGGTTGAACTTTTCCTCATAATTTGGGTCTAATGAAATCGACCACGCAGATTCAGATTCAGGAGTAAAAATCGGCTGAATGTCGACTTGGTTTGAGTTCTGACCTCACAAAGTTCCTTCAATGGTTTACAAAACGGCTATTTGTGCCGTAGGATGTTCGAAACCATTGGAGGGACTTTGCGAGGTCAGATAACTCAAATCACGTGAGCATTTGGTAGATTTTTATTCCAGAATATGAATCTGCGGGGTCGATTTTACCTTGACCCAAATTATAAGAAAAAGTTCAACCCGACCATCCGAATAATCTCCTAATAGTAAGTGAGATCGAGGTGTTTGCAAATGATGTGGGTGAAATCGCACAAATGGCGACTTTGGCAATAGTTTTGCCCAATCTCGCCCCTGTCGAGTAGTCTCATAGGTAAAGGGCTGACGATACGTATATACATGGGACCAGGTTTTTTTTTTTTGATCCGTAACTGATCCGTTTGAGCCCAAAACAGATCAGTTATGAATCAAAAACCTGGTCCTATCCATAACGTATCTTAACCTGTGCTATTCCGTGACCGACAGGAATTTCCTGTAGTCACTAGCCGATGACGGCTCGCAAATCAGATATCCCGTTTCCCAGACCCTACATCAAGGACAACTTCAACTTGAACATTGACCACTGTGCCTATATCGCTCTACACTTTTGGAGACCCGACAAAAATGGGAAATTCCATCCGGATGCCACCTCTTTTCTAGGCGTGGGAATTCTCTATCTTATTCTGGTAAGCGGGACTCCCCTTGTCCTACATCCAACCTCTTTCCAGGGCTTTTCCTTCTTCTGTGTGCTATACTTTGGCATCCGCTGCTATCTCTGGATATCCCAGAAGCTTGGAAGCATGGAAAACCTGTCGAATGCGACGAAGAGTCTTCAGACGCAACTATTCTACGCTCTTCTGGTTCAGGCTGCGATCCCATTCGTTTTGATGTACCTCCCGGCGACGATAGTGTTCACGGCTCCAATGTTGAATATGGATCTAAACCTGAAGCTTCCTTTCGTGGAGTTTACCATCGCCATCTACCCGGTTATCGACCCCTTACCCACTATTTTCATCATCAGACATTATCGAAGAGCGTTTCTGGGTACTCTATTATGTCGGAGGAATCACCAGGTGTCTACGACTTACACCTCGAAAGCAGCCGATTCCAGCGCTCGTGGTCCACATTCTAACAACATGTTGGCCAATGAGGAGTCTTGATGAGAATGTCCTTCTTTGTCCCCTTACTTAATCTTTTTGGCTTTTGATTTGTGATGACAATTTGAAAAGCTAACAAAGTGCAATAAGCAAGCAAACAAAAGTACAAAAGTGTTATGTTGAAAAGCGAAAACATGCATTATGGACAAAAAGTGCAAAATGATCAACTTTGAGCATTTGGAAAAGTAGGTTACAATTAGCCGATTTTCATGAAACTTGATGAATGTATTAAGCAACTCTAATTCTTCATTTTTGTAGTTTACAACTTTTTATGAAAATTGCTGTAAAATGAGTTACGCGACATCAAAACTTAGTTCACTTTAGTGCAAATTTCGAACTTTTCAGACCAATAATCTTCAACGCGACATAACTGACTTGATTGTGAATTTCGTGAAAAGTTGTCAACTACAAAAATGAAAATCTAGAATTACTTAATACACCCACAAAGTTTCAGAACAATCGAGTGACTGGAGCAGACTTTTTCAACTGCTCAAAGTTGGCCATTTTGCACTGAAAACAGTAAAATTGTATACCTTATTGGACGGCGCTGCACTTTTTTTGAACTCTACTTTACCTTTGTGTACTTTTGGTGACAATAAAATTTTTATAATCGTGAGAGTTTTCAATGATTGTTCGCTGCGGAAACTGCTTTACCACCGCCTGCTGGAGATATTCTTGGTCAGGCCAGATGCAGTTGCTGAGAATGCTGAGAATTAGTTATGGGTTGTATGTGAGCTTTTTGAAATCTGTGCGGGTGTATGTGAGAAAACAGTTGTACAGTTTCAGGATCCTCTCTTTTCAAGGTGATCGCTGCTGCACACATCCTATGAAACTCCCAAGTGCTTCAATCGGCTCACCAGCCAAACTCGATTTTCCTATGCCATAACTTCCACCATTCACTAAGGTGATATACTCCACGACTGAAAATGTATTTCTTTGCAAACAAATATTCGAAAATAATCTTTGCCATCGTTGCTTTCTGTTCGGAATTACGAAAGCACAATGCGAACTTGATGTTTTGGAGAATCTCAAGAATACACAGCGATTCAAATAGACAGTTCTCAAATCCCATCCCCCTATCACTTTCTTCTTCTCTTTTACAAAATGACCACTTTCGATATCAGCTGCCTTCGTGCGTTTGCAACATTTTCCTTCTTATCAGTCCAAGTTTCTTGTTATGACCTTTGTGCGTGCAAAAACGACAAAGGGAGCAATTCGAATGCGGTAAAACGGGAGGGGGAGTTTCGATATGTATCTGGAGTTCAATCATTTGGTCTTGAGGTGGAGTTTTGGTTTCGAAAAAAAAAACTCATACGAGTTTCGGTTGAACTATGAAGCTTTCAGAAAGTAGTTCACAATGTGCCAACTTCTGAGCAACGTTTTATGAATTTTGGTGATTTTCAGTGCAAAATGGTCAACTTTGAGCAGCTGAAAAAGTATCTTCCAGTCACCCGATTGTTCTAAAATTTTGTGAATGTATTAAGCAACTCTAGATCTTCATTTTTGTAGTTGACAACTTTTTTACGAAAATCCCAATTAAGTCCGATAGATCGGCTCGAAACTTGCTTTTACTGAGCTCACAGCGATTTTCGAAAATAGTGGTCAACTACAAAAATGAAGATCATTAGATGCTTAGTACACCCACCAGTTTTCAGAAGAATCAAAGTTGACCAGAAAAGTTGATCTCCTTTGAACCCTTTTGCACTCTTCCTCTCGATCATAGATCGAGTTTGATGATTCCGATGCTCTCGCTATCAAAAATCTATTACTTTTTTATTATTATTACCCATCACTTGATACGAAATCTTTACTATCTTCCTTTCAATTTTCATCAGGTATAATAGTTCAATTTCAGAGAGTTCAATGAAACATGAGGTGGTGGCGGAGTCGAAACAAGATTCAGCCGGTCAACGGTGTAGATGATCTGAAGAAGACGAAGAGTAGTCAAGTAGGTCCCTCTTTTTTGTCGTAGAAGTTCGAGAATTTCCAGAAGACAGAAGACCAAATCTCCGTCGATTCTGATGAAGAGGAAGAGAAGTCAAAAGTGATCTACAAGCCATCTGGAATAGTGAGAATCGTCAATTATCTGTTGTGTAGAAGTGACTTGGCTAATAGGAATCTTTCAGTGGAGCCGGTGACATTGGTCGGGTTGGTGAGTTGATGTCTTGTTTGTGGGTAAATGGAAGGTTGAAATCTAAAGTGGCCAAGAATTTAACCTCTTCCATTTGACCAGAGCACAAATAGTCGGAAAAGTATAATGAGGCCCTGACATTTCACAAGTCTTACAAGAAGGGCCGGGTTGAACTTTTTCTCACTATCAGAATTGGGATCGAGGTAAAATCGACCCTGTAGATTCAGATTCTGGAGTGAAAATCACGTAACTCGAGTTATGAAACCTCAGAACGTTCCTTCAATGGTTTACACAAAGGTTTTTTTGTGAAATTGGATGTCCTAAGCCATTGGAGGGACTTCACGAGGTCATAACTCAAACCAAGAGAGCATTTAGTCAATTTTAACCTCAAAATCTGAATCTACGATGTCGATTTTTCCTCGACCCAAGTTATGAGAAAATGTTCAACCTGATCCTCCGAACAATCTCCTGGTTAGCAACTCACCCGTATAAGGGAATAACCTGAGTAATGTTTGGCTTTACAACATGTTTTGTATATCATTGGAAAGCTGAGAAAAGTTGCAATCGATTGATATATTTTGTTCCTGCTGCGGACTCAGAATTTCCGAGAAAATTAAATCTGAAGTACGAGAAATAGCGTGTTCTTAGGGCAAATCAACTGGGTCTACGTACTTCGAGTTCAATTTTTTCGAGAATGCAAAGTCCGCAGCAGAAACAAAATACATCAATCGATTGAAAATTTTCTCAGCTTTCCAATGATATACAAACATTACTCAGGTTATTCCTTATAGTCAATTTCGAATCCAATTTGATCTACCAAAGCTTAATAACTTTGCATCAAAGATTGAGTTTCAGTTCCGTTTCGCCGAAGGCACCGACAAGATTCTACTGCTCATCGGAATCCTACTAGCGTGCATCTCTGGAGCCGCACAACCGGCTCTAGGCATCATCACGTATGTCTCAAAGTCCTGTCAAGTTTCCATTTTCGTTTTTTCCCAGCGGTCAAATCACCAACACCCTACTGGTCTACAACACCAGCAGCACCGAATTCTACACCACCGCCATGCTGGACGTGTGGCTGTTCGGAGGCATCGGACTCGTCGTTCTCGCCATCAACTTTGTGCAGTACATGTGCTTCCAGTTCGCATGTATCCGGATCACGTCGAGAATGAAGCAACTCTTTGTGAGGTCTATTCTAAGGCAGAATGCAGGCTGGTTTGACACAAACCACTCGGGAGAGCTGACCACAAAGTTGAATGAGTGGGTCGAAAATCTTTGAAACCCCCGCTGATCCTATATTCTTCAGTAACATGGAAAGAGTCTTCGAGGGCATCGGAGACAAGCTAGGAGTCCTCATCCGTGGAATAGTCATGTTCGTCACCGGAATCATCATTTCAATGTTCTACCAATGGAGACTTGCCCTTATGATGATGGGTCTTGGACCCATTTGTTGCATCTGCATGTCGCTGATGGCTAGGGTAAACCTCATAAAAGTGTACCAATATGTTTTTGAGGTTGTCTGGTTTTCAGTCGATGTCAACATTCACGTCGAAGGAGCTGAATGGAGTGGGAAGGGCGGGAAACATTGCGGAGGAGTCCTTGATGGGAGTTCGAACCGTACAATCTTTGAATGGTCAAGAGGAGATGGTGGAGAGGTACAGTAATCTGAATCTGAAACTTCGACAAACTTTCTCGCTTCAGATACACCACCGAACTGGGCAAGGGAAAGTCGTACGCGATTCGGAAGGAGTTCTGGGGTGGAATTTTCGGTGGGATTTTCCTGCTCCTCCTACTCGTTTATCTCGGTGGAGCCACTTACTACGGCGGACAACTTTATCAATGGGGAATTGTGCAGAATCCGGGAGACGTGTTCGTGGTGGTGAACTCGATGCTGTTGGGTGCTTACTTCTTGGGTCGGATTTCGCCGCAATTGATGGTTTTGTTGAACGCAAGAGTGGCGGCTGCATCTATTTATGAGATTATTGATAGGGTAAGGGCTTTGAACCATGTGGTAGGAGTGGTGGATCAAATGTGGATGAGTCATGGCTATCCTTCCCACCATTCATGAGATGATACACCCTCCAATAAGATATGTAATTTGGCCATTTTCCGTGCAAAATGGTCAAGTTTTGGCGTTTGAAAAAATATGTTCCAATTACTCGTTTTCTATGAAACTTGGTGAATGTATTAAGCAAGTCTAGATTTTCATTTTTGTAGTTGACAACTTTTTACGAAAATTGCTATGAAGTGAGTTACGCATCATCAAATCTTGGGACATTTTTGCGATTTTCCAATTTTTTGGGCTAATGATCTTAAACGCGGCATAACTGACTTGATTGTGATTTTCAAAAATAGTTGTCAACTACAAAAATGAAGATCTAGAGTTACCTGATACATTCACCAAGTTTTATCAAAATCGGGTGTCTGTAACATTCTTTTCAACGGCTCAAAGTTGATCAATGGTCAAATTGTACATCTTTCTGGACGGTACTTTAAGAATCTCTAGAATCCCCACACCAAAATTTGACTAGAAATTGAAAAATGAGTTCGGATTCTGGTCAAAACTTTATGAGCACAAATTTACCCTATTTTTGATCACACCAACTTTCGATCCGGATTGCGATTTTCGATCAGCCCTATTTCTGGGTTGAAGATCGCCCAATCTTAGACACCCTGCCTAGTCGAAATCTAGCCATCTTTCGGTCAAAAGTTAATAGCGATATCTAGGTTTGGAAGCTCAGATGCTGCTTTAGAACATGAACACGAATTTTCAGACTCCCGACATCGATGCCTATTCCAGTGAAGGAGAAACCATCCAAAACGTCACCGGCAAAGTTGTCTTTGAAAATGTCCATTTTCGATATGCCACTCGAAAGAAGGCAAAAGTCTTGAAAGGTCTCAATCTCACTATCGAACCCGGAACCTGCGTAGCTCTTGTTGGACACTCTGGGTGTGGAAAGTCAACTACTGTAGGCTTATTGACAAGACTCTACGAAGCAGAGCATGGCAGAGTGATGGTCGATGGGAAGGATGTGAGAGGATTGAATATTGACTGGCTGCGAAGAACAGTGGGGATTGTGCAGCAGGAGCCAGCACTATTCAATGAGACAATCCATAATAACTTGTTGGTTGGAAATCCAGCCTCGACCAGAGAAGATATGATTCGAGTGGCGAAGATGGCCAATGCTCACGAGTTCATTTCAAAGATGCCGAATGGATACGAGACGATCATCGGGGATGGTGGAGTCCAACTATCCGGAGGGCAGAAGCAACGCATCGCAATCGCACGAGTCCTTCTTCGAGACCCCAAGATTCTACTCCTCGACGAGGCGACGTCGGCGCTAGATGCACAGAGTGAGAGTGTCGTGCAATCCGCGCTGAACAATGCGGCCAAGGGGAGGACTACGATTATGATTGCTCATCGATTATCGACGATTCGAGAAGCGGATAAGATCGTGTTCTTCGATAACGGTGTGATAGTGGAGAGTGGCACTCATGACGAGTTGGTGGCGATGGGTGGGGCCTACGCGAAGTTGGTGAGGGCTCAGCAGTTTAAGGAAGCTGAATTGGGAAACGAGGAGAAGACAGTGTAAGTTTTCCTGGTTCTCTGATAGTATACGAAACAAAATACTTCAGAAACCCCACCAAGCCTCGACCCTCCCGCCGAATCAGCTTCCACAGGTCCTTCGAGTCCTTGACAAGCGCTGAAGTTGGTCTGGGCATTGCGAGTAGATTCAACTCGCTAACAAGACCTTCTCTAACAACAGACATTGAAAACGAAAATTTCGCGGAGGAGGTTCAAAAGGTCATGGAGGAGGATGGAGTCATCAGTTCTGGATACCTCGACATCCTGAAGAACGCCCAAGGAAACTATGGATTTTTGACGATTGGAACGTTTTTCGCCATACTTCGAGGATCGGAGCTTGCCATTCTGGCAGTGCTCGCTGGCTATGAGTTCGAAGCGTTTCAAAAGCCGCAAGATGGGATTATGAAGGCTCTCGGGATAGTCTTCTTGTTATACGGGTGTCTGGGCGTCTTCGTGTTTGTCACCCAGATTATTAGTGTAAGGAGAGAATTGCGGAAATTTACAGAAGACGGTTTATTTTTGGAATGAAAAATGCTACAAAAAAAGTGTCAACAGATAAAAGTAGATCTTAAAAAGAGCTATCGACTGGTATCTTTACTAATAACATTTGAAAACTTCCGTATGTTTGTCCGTGTGTCCGGCTCTGGATCTCAGCTCCTACTGGACCGATTTCATGAATCTTGGACCAGAAGACTGGAACTGGGGCTAACTCGATGCCCGTGTTTTTAGATTTTTGATATCTCAATAATGGACCCAGTTATAGCTGTTCTCCCACTTTTCCAGTACTAATTTTGGGAAATTTCGGTACGACAAATGTGTCGCGCGCATCTTCTCATACTTAAAGTTGACCGATTTTTCTGAAATTTACACAGTTCATTCCTGAATATCTGGGGATGATGCCCGTCCATTTCGATTTCCGATTCATTGAGAAATGAGGTCATGAGGACGTAAAAACTCTCATTTTTAGGCTTGATCAGTAGATTCAGTTTTGATAAGAGAGAGTGACAGGTTCACGGAAATATTTTTTCACGTTTTCGTAATTTTTGAAGTTTCTCATTCAGAAAAGCGTAACAGCGGAATTCTGAGAAAAATTGATTGAATTACAAAAACCAGTTACTAACAGTAAGGGAGGAGTCATTCTTTCGGACACAAGAGAAAGGGCCAGAGGTCCTGAGAAAGGAGCCGAAGGCTCCGGATCTTTTTAGGAAGGGCCGGAGCCCCTGACAGAGGAGCCGCAGGCTTCAGATTTTAGTTGGAAGAGCCGCAGACCCTGAGAAAGGAGCCGAAGGCTCCGGATCTTTCTAGGAAGGGCCGGAGGCCCTGACAGAGGAGCCGCAGGCTTCAGATTTTAGTTGGAAGGGCCGCAGGCCCTGAGAAAGGAGCCGAAGGCTCCGGATCTTAGTTGGAAGGGCCGTAGGCCCTGACAGAGGAGCCGTAGGCTCCAGAACGGGGACTCAAGCGAAAGCCAGGAGGTGGAGCCCCGCGTGAGCGGGGCGTAAACCGACTGGTAAAAATTATTCTAAAATGTTGTCGGAGAACTGAGATATAGTCATTCTTCCGCTTTCGGTTTTCCATGTGCCAGACGGAAGAGGGAAGAAACACCATATCTCCATTCCCCCATTGATATTTTTTAGGCTTAGGCTCAGCGATTCACTTAGACTTAGGTTTTGCGATTCACTTAGATTTAGGCTTAGCGGTTCACTTTGGCTTCGACTTAGTGGTTCACTTAGGCTTAGGCTTAGCAGTTTACTTATATTTTTATACCAATCGATAGCTTTCTTTGAGATCTACATTTCATCTGTTGACATCTTTTTTGTAGAGTTTTTCATTCTAAAGACAAATCGTCGTCTGTAAAAAAATTCCGCAAACTTCAAGTCATCTTTCAACAAATGGCCGTTTTGGCTTTTCAGGGTGTTCTCTACACACTGGTCTCGGAGAATTTAGGACTGAAGTTTCGCGTGCAAGCCTTCCGAAATCTCCTCTACCAAGACGCGTCGTTCTTCGACAATCCTGCACATGCCCCGGGGAAACTGATAACAAGGCTTGCAAGTGATGCACCCAACGTCAAAGCCGTGATGGATGGGAGAATGCTTCAAGTCGTCTATTCTGCAACATCAACCATGATTTGTTTGATCATTGGCTACACGTGTTGCTGGCAGATAGCCATTGCTGGTAGTGCGCTCCTAACAGCGTTCTTCGTGGTGACGCTAAGCCTAGCTTATCGGATAGCGAAGGAGAATTTGAAGCAGGTGAAAGAGGACGAGGCTGGGAAGATCGCGATAGAGATCATCGAGAATGTGAAGACAATTCAACTTCTTACCAGCACCCAAAGATTCTTGAATCACTTCACGGATGCTCAACACCTCGGGCATAAACGTGAACTGAAGAAGGCCTTCATCCAATCCATCAATATGGCCATAGCCCAGACCTATATGTACTTCGCCATGTTCGTTTGCTATGCAGTAGGCGTTCCGTTGATGTATCATGGTGTCGTGCAGGCCAGTGACGCTTTTCGGTAATTTTTTACATCTTTCTGAGAGACGCAGAGAAACGAGAGCGTCTGCGTCTCCAACTTTGAGACGGTGAACTTTAAAGGCGCGTAATTCAAAACCTAGGAAAGATATCAAAAAACTTTTAACTACAAAACTGTGTGAAATTTTACGCTGAACACATTTGTAGTAGACAATTTTTCAATAGCTATACCAGTTTTTGAGATATAATGGTTTCAGAGCAATCAACGCAATGATGATGGGCGCGGTGGCGGTGATGCATTCCTCGCACAGCTTCCCCGAATTCGTCAAGGCCAAGACAGCGGCGGGAATGCTCTTCAAACTGATCTACCGTAGACCTCAGACCGGAGACGTCATGGAAGGAATCTCTCCGGAGATTCGCGGAAACGTCTCTTTCGACTCTGTCCGATTCGCCTACCCTCAAAAACCGATGCACCCCGTGATGACGGACCTCAGCGTTTCGGCGGACCCCGGACAAACCATCGCTCTGGTCGGGCCATCGGGAACCGGCAAGAGTACGTGTGTTTCTATGCTGGAGAGATTCTATGATGTGTGTGGCGGGAAACTGAAAATCGACGGGGAAGACATTCGACACTTCTCTCTACACCACCTCAGATCCCAGATGGCGTTGGTGGGTCAGGAGCCGAGACTGTTTGCTGGTTCCATCAAGGACAACATTTGTCTTGGGCTGAAAGATGTGAGTTTATAGAGTTGAACTCTTAGATTCAGATACATAGAGTGCGGGTGATTTTCAGTGGAAAATGGTCAACTTTGAGCGGTTGAAAAAGTATGTTCCAATTATTCGATTTGTCTGAAATTTTGTGGGTGTATCAAGCAACTCTAGATCTTCATTTTTGTAGAAAAACTTTTTTTGAAAATTGCTGTGAAGTGAGTTACGCGACATCAAAACTTGGAACGTTTCAGTGCAAATGTTGAGCTTTTTTGGACTAATGCTCTTAAACGCGGCAAAACTGACTTGATTGTGAATTTCGTAAAAAGTTGTCAACAACAAAAATGAAGGTCTAAAGTTGTTTAATACATTCACCAAGTTTTATAGAAATCGAGTAATTGGAACATAGTTTTTCAACTGCTCAAAGTTGGCCATTTTGCACTGAAAATCATCAAAATTCATTTTTTGCTCAGTAGTGTTCGAGTTGAATTTAGAACAACAAAATTAGCAAAAATCTGATTAGAACTGGTCAAATTGTAAGCCACTTTTTGAACTTTGAGTTTTCGACACCTTTTCGAAATTCTCCAACTTTGTTCGTTGTTGAGCTATGACGTTGGTTTTAGGCTCGAAAAAAGTTATCTTAAACGCAATGTAACTCACTTCACAGCGATTTTCGTGAAAAGTTGTCAACTACAAAAATGAAGATCTAGAGTTATTTAATACATTCATCAAGTTTTGTAGAAATCGGATAATTGGAACATACTTTTTCAACTGCTCAAAGTCGACAGTTTTGCACTGAAAATCATCAAAATTCCAATGAGATCTTCAGGTACCCATGGAAAAGGTGAACCAAGCATTGGAGCTCGCCAACGCCACCAACTTCCTTGCCAATCTACCATCGGGTATCGAAACTGAGGTTGGAGAAAAGGGGTCACAGTTGTCGGGAGGCCAAAAACAGCGGATTGCGATCGCGAGAGCGCTGGTGAGAGACCCGAAGATCTTGCTATTGGACGAGGCTACGTCAGCATTGGATTCTGAATCCGAGAAGGTAGGCTTAACGGAATTCACACTTCATCTAGTTCCCCCCGTTTCCAGGCCGTCCAAGAAGCACTCGACCGTGCTCGTCAGGGTCGCACCTGCATCACCATTGCGCATCGATTGTCGTCGATTCAGAATTCTGACCTCATAGTTTACATTGACCGGGGAAAAGTTCGAGAGTCGGGAACTCACGAAGAACTGATGCGACTACGTGGCCATTATTATGAGCTTATTCGGAAGCAAGATTTGGCATCATGAATTTAGTATGAATCTTGTTAGGTGTCGCATAATATGTATCTATGTTTTTATCGGTTAATAAACTTTTTCATGACCATTTTTCCCCCTAGATTTTGGGTCAACCTTCTGACCTGATGAGAAAATGAAGATCGAATCAAAAGAGAACTGCTTGCGTCAGATGACGTCACGGAGAGAAACAGAAACCGATACAAACCAAAACGAAACGAAACGAATCATTTGGAAAGGATCACTAATCAGAGAAAAAGAGACCAACCTTTTTCCTCCCCCCATTTTCTATCCGTCAACTGATATTTCATTTTGAGTTTTCGTACTGATGGCCTGCAAACTTTCGGCTGCCCTTTTGATCTTCGTCGTTATTTTGGGTGAGATTTTTTTTTTCGTTTTGAGGCTCTAGTCAATTCAGGAATTTCTCGAAAGCTAGGCTCCTCCCACTTTGGCAAGTTCGCCGTAAAGTGCAATGGCGCCGTGATTTGATCTACTCTCCAGATTGAAACCGTGGCGCTGTTTGAAATCTTCACAGTGGGAGGAGCCTATCCGTTTTTTCCGAGATTTTTCTGAATTGACAATAGCTATTTTTCAGCGACTATTAGCGCGGATCATGGCGATCATGACCATGGAGGTCATGACCATGACCATCACGACCATGACCATGATCACGGAGATGGAGGCAGCAATTATGATAATTCTCATATCAGACCATTGTTTGGAAGAGGAGGGTCAGTTCTTTTTTCGCTATTATCGGTTCTTCAAAAACTCGAAAAAAGTTACTATTATCCATTCGCCAACTCTTGACTGACCGCAATAACGACACTCCCGTAAGCTGCTGAATGGATAATAGCTCCGCCCACAAGCAAAATTTGCGGACCGTTTTTTGTGGATTTCTCAAAAACTATGGAAAAGTATAGAAAAATATGGATCTAAATGGTAATCGTGCAATCAAGGATAGCTTTGAAATGTGGGCGGGGCTTATTTTTCTTCTCCGTCATATTTTTGATGTACCAGTGCCCAGTTTTCAGATACTTTGGCGGAGGCGGTGGCGGTGGTGGCGGTCTATTCAGCCGTTTGTTTGGATGGAGAAGACGTGGATACTATAATCAGGGATACTCGGGATATCCGAACTATTCGTATGGGTTTTGTAGATGTAAGAGTTTGAATTTTGCTCCATTTGAGAAATTGCTAATTGTGAGCATTGCTGACGCGCTTCATCTCAATGAAATTGCAATGCCAAAAATGCGGTGTGTGTATTTCGAAATTTTTTTTCGAAAAATCGTGCGAACATTTTGTTCGAAGAGAATTTTTGACGTTTCGTGAAATTGAGCGCAGTGCGTTATTTCGGAGTGCCGTTGTCTGCTTGGCAGTACGTACTGTACTGTAAATTTAAAGGCACATTTGTACTTTTCCCTTGAAGTTTCGTGATTTTTTCTCTAAAAATTTTTCGGAAAAAAAAATTTCGAGCAAAAACTTTCGAACAAAAATTTTCGGAAAAAAACTTCCGAATAAAAATATTCGAACAAAATTTTCGAAAATCACAAACTATGTCAAAATCAAATTTTCTGTCACTGCCTCGCAACGTCAAAATCCTGCACTGGTAGATCGAAAATTTTCAGTTTTCAATTTTGAGCTTGATTTGGTCTACCAACTTATTGAAACGCTAATAGACGCTGAAAATTTTGGCTCATGTTTTTTTCAGTATCCCAATTCGTCGACTACGTCGGACGAATGCCGCGATTCTACTGCGACTGTCCACCGTACCCACCCAGCTACCAATGGTATCAGTGCAGCCCAATGTATGGACGATAACCATTCGTTACAAAATGCACCATTCATTTACCAATCTTCAACATTCTTGGCAACAAAACAAAAAAGGGGCGGGGAACAAAGTAGAGCACACACGACAAAGTGAAAGAGAGGGTGAAACTGAACTTGAAATCATTAGAGAAAAAGAAAATAATAAATATGAATTATATAATTACAAACACCAATAAGTTATTTGACAAAAGGAATGATATGAATGAAGGGCGGGGGGGGGGGG
>LR545326.1:79542-90719 GCA_900536305.3 Caenorhabditis sp. 40 LS-2015 | reverse complement strand
GAGAGAGAGAGAGAGAGAGAGAGAGAGAGAGAGAGAGAGAGAGAGAGAGAGAGAGAGAGAAAAAAGATATAGAGTTTCTCATGGATTATTGTTGTTGGATTAGGAGATGATTGGAAGAGTAGAAGATTCTCCCTAGTCTGAAAAAAGTCATTCTGAAGGATTCTGAGATTCTGAGATTCTGAAATTCTGAGATTTTGAGATTCTGAAAGGCTTATGGAGCATGGTGCTGCTGAAGGATTCTGTTAAACTTCTTCAAACGATTCCTTCCAATTTCCAAAACCTCTTCCCTCATTTTCTCTCTCTCTCTCTCTCTCTCTCTCTCTCTCTCTCTCTCTCTCTTTTTTCTGATCTATTTTTAAAAATTCTAATTTCCGTTTTTCAGGCCGATCAAAAATAACCCGACGACACCTTCACAAGGTCAATTACAAATCAGGAAAATGTGTTTTAATCTTTTTTTTTGGTTTTGAAGATAATTTCCGTTCCTTCCATACCTTTTCTTTTTTCACTAAATTTTTCCCATGCAAAAGAAAATTCCTGTCATTCTTGAGTCATACACCTCTCTCTTTGTTCATTTTTTCTCAATCCCATAATTATTATTCTCAAAAAGTTCCCAAGGACTGATTTGAGATGTCATATTTTTCGGTTCCACTTTTCTCAAAATTTTGAATCTCAACTTCTCTCGAATATCATCATTCTCTTCGGGATCTCTTGTCTCTAACTTTACCCTCGAACTTCACCATTTCAAGACCCCTAATTAGAACACTAGAAAGTGATCATAATCCACCAAAGCACAATTTATGTACACACACACACATATGATCACCCCGATTCTGACATATTGCTCATTTGCGTGTGTCTCATTTTCCTGGGAGTGTAGGTGTAGGTGTCCATATGGGTCCTAGAAGTTGTCGTTTTTTCTCTTAGATTAGATCACTTAAACAAGCGTCAGCAAATTGGCTTGTTTTCTTGTGTGAACCACTAACTGAGTAACTTATAAAATTGGTGTTCGATTTCGGGGGAGGGATTTTTGGTTTTTCTAGATATCTGATCTTGGGATTATTGCTAGACAGATTTCGCTAGTTTTCCAGGTCGACCCGTTTTTGGTCCACTTTCTGCTGAATGGTTGAGTTGGCCAGGTTGAAAAAAAGGTGAGGTCGACCTACCAGAAAAAAGTCGAGGTCGACCGACCGATCATGCTCAGGTCGACTTCAGTCTACCGATCCAAGTAATTCAAATGCGCTTCAAGCAACGATATGTTTCGGCGGTTTTTCAAGCTTAAATCGACCTGAGTCGACCAACTCTCGACTTTCGGGTCGACCGACCCATTTTTATTGGATAGTTTGAATCGATTGTTCACTTTGTTTGACTTTTGTCGACCTATTTGTAGTCGACCAAGTACACCAGACTCCACCCATTTTTGAGGATCCGAGTTGACTCGAGAAATTTCCTAGTCAACTCGATTCTCCAAAATACTTTGGCCATCTAAATGGTAGCCAGTATTACCTAAAACTTTGACAGCTCTGCGCTCTGCGATCTTTAGAGATACCGGTGCTATTGTATAGAGACATCGAGATGGCCGAGTTTTCAGACAACCAAAATTTGTGGCTCGATGTCGAGTAGATTTTTTTGAAAACTCCAAAAACCTGGTCAGAACCCAATTTTTTTGTTTTCCCGTAAACAATCTTGTTTTTTGTTGTTGTTTCTGACTGTAGTATTTGAAAATCCGGATGATCCATACGATAGAGCTGTTCAGAATACAATTTTCAGATTTTTTGAAAGACAAACAAGAAGTTGACTGAAAAAAAGGGGAGACAATTCTGGAGTCAGGGAATCGGAGACTTTTCAGGCCTAGATTTTGCGGAATTTCATGCTCCATAAGCCTCAATTTCAGAATCTCAGAATCCCAGAACCCCAGAATCTCGATATCTCAGAATCTCGGGATTACAGAATCTCAGAATGCCAGAATCTCTGACTTTCAAAATCTCAGAATCCTTAAGATTTTCAGAATCTCTTCCGATTCTGATTCCCCTCCTCCAGAATCCCCCTCTTCCATCCAAATCCATATATCCCTTTCCTCCCCCATAGTACGTCAGTAGCCACCATCCCATTTTGTAGCTTTCTCTCTCTCTCCCTCTGTCTTAGAGTCCCATCTTCGATTCTTGATCATTCTCTCTTCTGAATCTCTGCTGCACACACCAACACCATCGACGTCTTCTGACCTTCTCTCATCAGAATATTTCCACGTCTTCTTTTTTCAACCTCAAAACTTACGCCGCACTCCCATTCCATTCCATTCGCATCAAAGAGGCGAAAAAATTAGCGATTCCATTAGACATTCTTACCTCCGACTCACCGTTTTTTTTCACTCGACTTTTTTTTTCTCTAGTCGGCTGGAAATTTTGTTCGTGTGTGATTCATTGCCAATGATGGCTTCTTTTTCCCTAAGACAAACAAATTATCTCAATCTTCTTCTTCGGTGTGTTTTGAATGCTCTCAGTTTCGATGAGCTCCAGAATAGAGAATCCAAAAATCTGTGTAGAAGAATTCAGTGTAGTATTCTGAAATCCGGAATCTACGAGATCTAGAATCTGAAGTGTCAAGAAGATCTTATAGATATTGGCACCTCAGAACATGAGAATCATTCACTAGGGGTTTACCTGACTTTTTTTAGAAGCTAAAATCGTGAGTTTTTATATTCTTGTATATCTGTCTAGGGTAATGTTTGGAGTTACAAAATGTGTCATATATCATTAGAAAGCTGAGAAAATTTGCAATCGATTGATATATTTTGTTTCCGATGTGGACTTCGCATTCTCGAGAAAACTCAATTCGAAGTACGTAAACCCAGTTGATTTGCACTAGAATTGGGTCTACGGACTTCAGATTCAATTTTCTGGAGCATACGGAGACCGCAGCAGAAACAAAATTTAACAATCGATTGAAAATTTTCTCAGCTTTCCAATGATATACAACACGTCTTGTAACTCCAAACATTACTCAGGTTATTCCCTATTCAAGTAGACAATCCAAAATTAGTGTGGGAGGATTCAGTAGTAGAGTCCAGAATCTAGAGAGTCTAGAATCTGAAGTGTCAAGAATCCCTCATGTATATTGGCACCTCAGAACTTCAGAATCCAAGACTTCAAAATTTCAGTTTCCAAAAAAAGTTGTCTTGTTTCACTGACCCAAACTCTTCCAAATTCCCCTCCCCAAAAAGAAAGTGTCCGTTTTCCCCTGTCTCATGAATGTGAATAAAACGACGTATGTACATGAGAGCAGAAACACAAAAGGGGACACCACACACGAAAATTTGATATTTTTGCTTACGCACAAGACAACGACTTCTGGAAACGAGTCTAAAGTATTCTTTGTCTTTTCATCCCCTATTTCAAAGACCACGGGGGGAAGGAAGAAGAAAAAAACAGACACGGAAAACTTTTCAAGCCACTCCTACTATACTGCTACACCTATTAGAACCCTGGAATTTCGAAAAAATGATGTTGACAACACTGCATGTGTCCGGATCGTTTTGCACGGTGCTCTCCGCGTTTGTAAGTTTGTCTTCGCTTGATCTACGATGCTTGAAGTTTTTGTTCCAGATTTTTGTCTTTTGCTGTTTGTTTGGTTTTGAATGGTTGGAATTTTAATTGTGAGAGAGACTGAGAGAACTTTGGTGTTCTTGAATTTCAGACGGAGCGTCTTGGATATTCCGGCTTCTGAATGTTTAGTTTTTTGAGCTTCCTGGGTCCAGAGGTCTTGAAGACCTGGGATTCTGAGGACCTAGGATTCTGAGGACCTGGGATTCTGAAAGATTCCGAGGACCTGGGATTGTGAGATCTTGGAGACCTGGAATTCTGGGAACCTAGGATTCTGCGGGTCTGGGATTCTGAAGGATTCTGAGGTCCCATGATTCTGAAGGATTCTGAAGGCCTAGGTTCTGAAGGATTCTAAAGACCTGGGTTCAGAAGCCTTGAAGACCTGAGATCTGAAGAGTTCTGAGGATGGGATTCTGAAGAATTCTGAAATTTGAATAGCCTGTCATTCTGAGATCTAATCTAGGGATCTGTGGAATCTCAAGATCCAGTTTTGGGATCATTAAAAGCTCAGGAACCAAACCTAAAATCATAATACCTCCGAGTCCAACCTCAGGGCTATTAGAACCTTCTAGGTCTTTCTTAAGACTAGTAGCACTTTAGGATCAGAATTCAGGGTCTTCAGAAACTCCAAAAGGCGATCCTAAAGTTTTGAAGCACAGAATCCAAACCTTGGATCTCTGGAACTTCGGGATCCAATTCTCGGATCTCTGGGACTTAACGATCTGATCTTAGGATCTTGAAAATTTGACGATCCGTTTTTAACATCTCACGTTCCCACCTTGGACTCTTTTAAACCTCGAAACCGGACTTTGGGAACACTAGAACTTCTAAAACTTTGCGTTCCCATCTTGGACTCCTTCGGCCAGATTCTGGAAAAATTAGAACCTCACACCGATCTAATCTTTAGAATCTCAGAATCCTCCAGTTATTTTTAAGTTCTTGATCTAGAATTCATAGAACTCTTCACATCTCAGGATCTAGGATCCAGACATCTGTCACTCTTACTGTCTGACCTTTGTCTCTGCACCCAACAACTTCAAGTTCTTGCACCCCAAATTTATCATCATCTTCATCATCATTTCTCTTTGGTCTCCCCCCGCCTAAACTATTCCATGCATGACTACACACTTCGGACACATCAATTTTTGACACATTCACAATGAAAAAGAATGTCGTTTTTTTTTCTTTTCGACTCCGGACCAGAAAAAAAATGGGGATGGATGAGGAATTAAAAGAGGAAGGAGAAGAAGAAAAGTGAATATGTTTTTTCTTCTTCTCAGTTTTCCGGTTCGGAAATTGGGGGTAGAGGATCATCTCCTCCCACCATTTCATCTTTCGAGAGCGGGAACTTCCACCCTCGTCATTGGGGGGAAAAAAAATTTCAGAATGATGAATGGATGAAAAAAAAACGAAACGGATATTATTTTTTTTCGTGGCTCTCTCTTTTTTTTTCAATGAATGCATGTAGTCTAGTCATGGATCTGTATTTGTGAAGTTCTATGCTTTGAATCCTACGAGACACGATTTTCTAGGCCATCATGACGATTTTCGGAGACTAGTGGCTTAGAAACCCATCATTTTGAACTCTTGCAGTTTTTGGCTTAGGCTCTAGGCCCAGGCTCAGCTCAGACCGAGGCTTATCTTAGCCTCATATTAGCCCAGGCTTATCTTAGCCTCCGATGAGGCCCAGGCTTAGCTTAGCCTTCAGTTAGGCCCAGGCTCAACTTAAGCTCATGCTTAGCTTAGCCTCAGATTAGGTTCAGGCTCAGCTTAGCCTTAGATCAGGTCCAGGCTCATTTTAGTCTTAGATTAGGCCTAGGTTCAGCTCAAGCCCAGGCTCAGCTTGGCCTTAGATTAGGCCCAAACTCAGCTTAGTCTTAGATTAGGCCCAGGAACAGATTAAGCCCAGGATTAGCTTAGCCTCAGATTAGGCCCTGGTTTAGGTTTGCCTTAGCTTAGGCCCAGGCCCAGGCTCAGGCTCAGATGACCGCCAAGAGCTCCATATCTTGCATTAGGTTCTTTGTTCCTTACGCTCAAACACTGTTTACGGATGTGCTACGGATATCAGCAATTTCGAACGGAGGTCTGGGTACGGCGGTACCCAATTCATATTTTTTTTTCGAAATTTGACGCTCTCTCTCGCGCTTCTTGAGTTTTGGTTTTGGTAGATCAAAACCTACTGGAAATTCGGGAAAGTTGGACTCAAGTTTTGTATCACAGAATTTCAAGGGCGGTCCTTCAGTTTTGTTGAAATTCAGTTTTCAGTTTTCCCACTCGACTCAAATTTTCAAGTCTCCACTTCTTTCACTTTCAAAATCTGAAACCATTGAACTTTCTAGTTCTTGATGTTTTTTTTTTCCTGTTCTTCTCCTCCCTCTCTCTCACCTTCATTTCGTTGTTTATCATGAGAGCCACAGGAAGGAAAAGAGTACTAGTACATGGGGGGTGCCGAGCCTGGGCTCGATGAGCACAACTTGAAAAGCACTTGAAATCTCGGGAGGCTCTAAGGTGTGTATGTATGTATGTATGTGTGGTCATGTGTGGAAGGGGAGGGCGGGTATTCAAAAAAAAATCTTATCTTCATTCTTACCCACATTGCGTGATCCTCCTTCTCCCTTTTCTTAGACATCATTTGTGTATGTACTATTCTGAATGGTGATCTTTGAGGTTTCGAAATTATATGTATGCTTTCGGTTGACTGAAACGAGGGGGAAAGAAGATCTTGAAATCGTAGTATAGGAGGTCAAAACGTCTCCAGTTGACTGATGAATAATTTTCGAGATTTTTGATCCTCAGCCATGCCATCAAAACATCTGGGAATCTTCTTAAGGTGAGCAATATATATTCCACTTTGAGTTGTTGGTTGACTTGCATTTTTGAGAGAGAGAGAGACATTTGGTTTTGGTTATTCAGGTAGCAAAACATTTGAGATTTGGAATTGTTAATAGGCTCTTTGGATGAGTCAAAACATCAGAGAGATTCTAGTTTTTGGTCACAAAATATGTAGATAGTTGAAATTTTCGAAAGGTGCAATTTTTTTTTGGTGACGGATTTCGTTGTTGTTAGGTTTTTCGTAGTTTGTAATGGTGATGCTAAGTGTTTTTATTTTGGCTGTTGAATAAGGAATTCTGAGATTCTGAGATTCTGTGTTTTGAGATTCTGAGATCCTGAAGAATTTTGAGATTCTGAGTTTTGAGATTCTGAAATTCTGATAATTCTGAGATTCGAATGGATTTTGAGATTCCAAGATTCTGATTCCCCTGTATTTTGAGACTCTGAGATTCTGAAGAATTTTGAGATTCTGAGATCCCGAGATTCTGAGATTTTGATATTTTGGGATTCTGCGGTTTTGAGATTCTGAAGGATTCTGAGATTTTGAGATTCTGAGATTTTGAGATTCTGAGGTTCCAAGATTCTGAAGGACTCTGAGTTTCGAAGATTTTGAGGTTCCGAGATTCTCAATTTCTGGGATTCTAACTATAAGATTCAGAATCATCTAGCAACTGTAGGAATCCTTCAGAATCCTTTGGATTCCCTAAAAACTTGTCAGAATCTTTCTAAACTTCCCGTTGTGTTTTAGAATTTCACAGGAAACCCTTCAAAATCTCTCAGAATCCCTGAAAAACCTTCAGAACCGTTTTTCAGACTCAGAGACCTTCATAATCTCACAAAATTCTTCAGAATCTAAAACCCCTCCGCTTCCCAGCCCCACAGGTCATTGAAAAAAAGGAATCCATGAGCCTCTTTCCCAAAATAAAACTCGGAATCCTATCATCATCATCAGTTAGTACCACACACTTCCTGTCTCCCAAGTAGCCATTCGATTTACACATCAGTTGGCTGTCCTCCCCCCTACACTCTGGAATCGGATATCAAACTACAGAATGCCTTTCTCTCTCTCTCTCTCTCCTCCCATCCAGATTGTTTTTCTCTCTTTTTCTCTCGTCAACGTTTTTTTTCCATGAACCCTTTTTTCATCATCATTGAGTTCTTATCATGTACCGGATATTCTTAACGTCAAGATGTGTCTAGCCATAAGTCATCCATCATGATTCATTTTCAACCAAAAAAATCCACTTAGAATATCCGAAATCCCAGGACGAAATCCGAGGACAAAACACGGAACGAGAAATTTCTTGTCTTGGATTTTCTTAGGAAGAAAAAACTATGCAAATTGGCCGAGGCTAAATTGGGTTATATAACGGGGAAGATTTTCACTTCCCATGGGTTCCCTTTTTCGGTTATTTTTCATTCTTTGGAGGCTTCTGATTTCGAAAATACCCTAGACATAGGCCAGCACCTTTAAACATTTTTTTTTTCAAATTCGAAATGTCTCTCAAGACTTTTTCAAAATTCCACAACCTATCCCTTCTCCCCCCTTCTCCGTTCTCTGGCACAGACTGGAACACTCTATACCCTTTTTCAAAGTTTGCCCCAAATTTTTTCTCCATAAACAAAAATTGTCCGTCTCCACCTGTCGGGTTCGGTTTTCGTTTTGTTCCTTATTCTTTTTTGTGTATCCTATTCCAAATTTCATTTTCATAACTTGTTCTAAAGTTATTACTGCCTGGAAATCTTTAGAGATTTTCGAAAACTAATCCATTGCCAAAAATAGAGAGAGAGCTTCTGAAAATAGAGATGGCTTACGTATGTAGGTGCTCATGAGGGGGGGATTAGTAGTACCAAATTAGGAATCCTTTGGAAAAAAAAGGGAATCCTGATCTTTGGGTGTCCGGGACAGAGTGTCAAAAATGAAATGTGATGGCCTAGGAAACCTAAAGTTGTAGAATTCTAGTCCTTCAGCTTGAAAGGTTTAAGGAAATTTACGGAAATTTACGGAAGACGGTTTATCTTTGGAACGAAAGATGATACAAAAAAGGTATCAACTGATGAAATGTAGCTCTTAATGAGAGCTATCGATTGGTACAAAAATCAGCTGAAAATTTGAATAAGTAGTTGAGATATAGCGTTTTTTCCGTGTTCCGTCTTCCGTCTAGCACAAGGAGACGGAAGAGAGGCTATATCTCAGCTCTCCTACAAAATTTTGGTTTGATATTTGTACCAATCGATAGCTCTCATTGAGATCTAAATTTTGTCTGTTAAAACCTTTTTTGTAGCATCTTTCATTCTGAAGATAAACCGTCTTCCGTTAAATCTCTTCCACTCAACTCTGTAGTCTACGGATGGACTAGGTTCTGTTAAGAATCATGGCCTAGAAGCTCAAATTTGCACAGCCGAGCAGCGGGTCGATCACGTTCATAAGATGACCTTGATCCAGAAAATTTGAACTTGTAGATGCAGTGCTCTTTGAAAAAAAGGTAAAAGTGGTAGACCAAAAAGACTAGATTTCTTAGCCTAACTTCTCTCTTAGCCTAAGCTTTTCTCAATTCAGAGAGGCTACCATATTTTAAAGGAGACAGTAGGATTCTGGAAAACGGAATTTTTTTTTCAATCTGACCATCCAAACCACATTGTCTTGTTCAATTCTCGATCCTCTACAAGTATTTCCTCCTGCTGTCTCTCTCTCCTAAAGTTCGCGTTCTGTCCTTTTCATCACCATCATCTTCGAGTCTCCACCCCGTCCTTGAGATGAACCTTGATTCTTTCTCTCCTCCAAAAGCTCTTCTAGTTTCTTTCTTTTTTCTGCTTTCTCTTGCTCTCCAATCAAAAAGTCGAAAATTGATGAGTGAAGAGCACAGAGAGAGAGAGGATTATTCGACAGTTGCTCCATGAAGCAAGGCTCCCCTTCACACTGAAAGGAGAATTGAAAATCCGCGGTGAGAAAGGATGGGGAGAGAGAGAGGGACCCCGTGTTTCATGATGTTTTGTATGTTGAGGGTCCCCTCTCTCTCTCTTTTTCTCTCTCTCTCTCTCTCTCTCCTCACTTGTTTTCTTTATCATTTTTATTATTCGCTTCTGTGTTTGTCGAATTTCTCGAAGCACAGACTTGCTCGGATAGAACTTCCAAAGGAAATTTTTCTAGCGGTTTTTTTTCTAGAGATTTGTAGCATTCTGAAGCATTCTGAAGAATTCCGAGGAGTTCCGAGGAGTTCGGAAGACTTGAAGACTTCAAATCATGAATCTTCTAAAGCATTTTCTTGACCTGTATCAGAACATGAAGATCCAAGGATCTCTGCACCTTAAGATTCTCGGAACATGGTATCCTTTACTCCTTAGAGTCTTGACTCTCTTCGTCTCTTCAGATATTCAAACCAAGTAAGCATTGAGCCAATTTTCATTTCATAATCTGAATCTGCACGGTCGATTTTACCATGACCCAGATTATGAGACCCTCCGAACAATCTCCTGGTTAGAATCCTATAGAATCCCTGAGCCTGAATATTTTTTTCTGATCTCTCTCCTTCCCTTCTCTATCTGCAAAACGACTACTACTACTACTACTTCAAATTCCCATACTACATCTCCTTCTAAAAATGTATACAATTTCTTCTGACCCATATCATCTTGTGATGCAGATGACGTTCATAATGTGCGAAAGTAACATAGAAACGTCAAAATGAGAGCACGAGAGTTAGAAGAAAAAAAAAACACCGCAAATTCGGATCAGTTAATAAGGGCTAATCCTAGGCTTGTCTATGTGGACTTTCTTTCTTAGCTATTCCTTCCAGAAGAGCTTGATGAAGTGTACTATGGTGGGTCTAGCTATATAAGACCTCCTTTATATGGTTAGTTTGTTATTATCGTTAGAGCGCATTCGCTAGACTTTGAAAATCTTTATCAGATCAACCCACCCTTGTTTTGAATTGCGTAAAAGATGATTCAAGTTTTTTTGCCATTTTCGATAAACTTTTAACTCCAAATCTGACAAACAACAGAAACAATCCTGACAAACTTTATCCGTGTCTCTGTCTGTCTGTCTGTCAGATTAAAGATTTTGGTACATATAAATTTGAGGCTCCAAGGGTGAGTCTAGAGATTTTCAGCTCATTTGTTTGATGTTATGATAACAAGACGTTGGAGGTTCTGAGAATTCAGATTCGCTAAAGAAATTTCGAATGAAAATTTGAAGGATTTTGAGATTTCCACCATCTGAGGATTCATAGGATTCTGAAGTTTTGCAGAATCTGATTCTCAGAATCGCTACAGCCTCTGAACTCATAGAAACGCAGATTGCTACATTCTCAAGATTCATAGGATTCTGAAGTTTTCTTGATCATCTAAACTCGAAATTTTTACTTTCCCGCTCATTTTCAAAAATGCTCCAGATCACCTGAATCTCATTTTTCACTATTTGTTATTTTTCGCCTCCCTCCTTCACCTTCACCTCGTGCTAGAGTGAACTCATTACAACACCATAAAACTTTCCCATTCAGGTGATCCTTCCATTCCAATCGTCCCGCTTAACTTTGAAGAATCTCTACGAGAAGGTTGTGTTCTCAGATTTCACCAGACACTTACACTTTTTATCCCTCCATTTCTACCCTTACCCGATGGGGGGGGGGAGACATTTCCCTCGATTCCGTCTCTTTTCATGACAAGAACCTCAAAGATTATCTCATCACCGCTCTCTTTCTCTCTCTCTCTCTCTCTCTCTCTCTCTCTCTCTCTCTCTCTCTCTCT
>LR545326.1:59492-79479 GCA_900536305.3 Caenorhabditis sp. 40 LS-2015 | reverse complement strand
CTCTCTCTCTCTCTCTCTCTCTCTCTCTCTCTCTCTCTCTCTCTCTCTCTCTCTCTCTCTCTCTCTCTCTCTCTCTCTCTCTCTCTCTCTCTCTCTCTTTCTCTCTTCCTATCCTTTGCTCATCCATTTTTCTTGTGTTTTTTCTTGAGACTCGACTTCCATTCGTTATCCTAATCTTATTGAACCTTAGAATGACTAGGGATGAGCAATGTCCTGCGCTGCAAAAAGTTATACATAATCCTTTAATTTTATCGAAAGGTCTGGAGACTTCTCCTGCTCCGATTCTATAGAATGTTCCTTGATTCGATTTTCGAACTTGGTCAATTTTTGGGGAATCTGAAAACAAAAATAAAAAGAACCACTGAACTTGGGGTTAACCTATTCCGGATATGGTAGGAAAAAAATAGAGGCTAGAAATGAGATTTTGATTTCAGAGATTTTGTGATGTCAGAAATTGTAGGATTCTGAAGGCCTCTAAGGCTTTGAGTGATTCTAAAGGGTTCCGAAGAATACAAACAAGTTTCAGGGGTCTCTGAAAAGCTTTGGTAGGATTCTGAAGGGATCTCGAAGCTTCTGAAAGGTTTTCGAGGATTATGAAGGAACCTTGAGGACTCTGAAGGGATCTCGAAGATTCTGACGAAATCTCGGGGAATCTAGAGGAATCTGGAGGATTCCGGAGGGATCTTGAGGATTTTGAAGGGATATCGGGGATTCTGAAGGATTCCGAAGTATTCTAAAGGACTCTGTGTCTTGCAGATTTCTGATTTCCGAAAAATCAGAACTCATCATTTTCGTTTCTCGCCGTTCTCACATGATTTTTACGCCTTCCGTTTTTTCTCTCATTTTTCTAATTTTTCTAAGAAAATCAGTCATCGTATTAGCAGAATTTTGTGTCTGCAAAAGCAAACGCAAAACTCTAATGTTATAATGTTTTTAACGAATTCTCTCTCCATTTTCACTTTCTTTCACTTCCTCATTTCCCCATTTCGCATCATATCAGCTCTTCTGATTTTCACTTTTTTTTTCCGTCTCCGTTCACCTCTCTCTTCAGATGACGTGCCGTTGTATGTACATCCCACTCCTCCCCACGTCTTCTGACCCCTTTCACCTCCTCTCCATTCATAATCATCCGTCCTTTGTTGAGCGGAACGAGAGAGAGAGAGCATTAGTCACCTTTTTTCGGTCAATTTCGGGGTTATTGTTTGGATTCGTTTTTTTTTGTTGTTGAATGTACATAGATGGACACTCTTGTATTCAGAATGGAATATAGAGGATCGCATGATCTCGTAGACTTTTGAGGAATTGAGGTTGAAAGTCGTGATTGATCACCTGAAACTTTTTGGCTCACCCAACATTTTTTGACCTACATCTTCACATTCTACGAATCTAACAGATCTGCACGTGTTCTTGGGTTGAACTTTATTGGCCAAATCGACCCCGCAGATTCAGATTCTAAAGTCAAAATCAGCAAAATGCTAACGTGATTCGAGTTATGAGCTCGCAAAGTTGAGTGATATTGGAGGTAGATTTTTGAGGAGATGGAATTTCTCGTCAAATAGAGTTCAACTTTGAGAGGTCATAACTCGAATCAGGTGAGCATTTTGCTCATTCTAACTCCAGAATCTGAATCTGCGGGGTCGATTTGACTTGGACCTAGATTATGAGCAAAAGTTCAACCCAAGCTTTTGACGAAGTTAACATTTCTCCTAATCTTTCTATTTCTGAACCTCTGAAGTCTAGTCAATGTTGTTTTGAGCTCAAACATCTCGCCTATTTTTGACATTCATCTAACATCACCGTCCGAAAAGTGTCATCTTGAATCAGAATCCTACTCTTGTTTTGACGAATTTCAAAAATCATCATTAGGCTCGTCGCGACCTTCTCACTATTGTCACGTAGCCCATATCTCATACCTTTTTTGGTCTCGATGTTGTGACTTTTTGCTCTGTTGCTCACCGCCCACCCATGAGATCAAATCTAAAAATGAAATACTAATGAGTGTGAATATCGTTTCAGAACCTTCGATGCATGAATAGCACGGCGGCGTCAAGCACCATTATCGCGAGCACCATTTCGAGTCCGACGACCTCCACGACGTCTACGACTTTTTCTCCGACGATCAGCAGTCACGTCATCAGCAGCAGCGGCAGTGGTAGTCAGCAGAATCAGACGTGCATACAGATCGCTGAGGCTATCGCCGCACAGGGCATCGATGATATTACGGTGTAAGTTTTTAGTGGAGAGTTTTGTTTTTCGAGATTCTAGGTCCCTAGTGTTCGGGGTTTGTAATATTTTGAGGTATAGCTATGGAAAGTTGTGAACATTGACATGTCATTTTGGTATGCTATGGGAATCATTGGAAAGAGGAGGAGGTTTTGAATTATCTGGTTTTCAAAATCTGAGGTCGACCTCCAGAAGCCGAGGTCTGAGTTTCCGACGGTTGCGGTTTCATAGGTCGACCTCTGAAGGTCGACAACAGTTTTTGAAAACTCGAAACTACGTTCCTAAACCTAATCGTACCCATAAAGCCTAAAGTCTTTTTAAGCCTAAGCCTTAAATATCTTAACCCCTAAGTCTAAGCCTAAAATCTCATTAGGGTTAAGGCCAAGCCTAAAATCTTTTTAAGCCTAAAACCTCTTTGAGCCTAAGCTCAAACCAAAAATATCTTTCAGCCTAAGCCTAAAATCTCAAAATTACAAATTTGAAGTTTTAGACCTGTGTCGGATTCGGAGACCTCCAGGCATTCAGAAAAACGAAGCGCTTTATCACTTTTACTTCCTCAATCCCGCTCATTTCCTCACTTCTCCCCACCACCACCTCATAAACCTGTCAACCAATAACCCTCTCAACCACAAGAAAACCATCTCTCTCTCTCTCTCGCCTGTCAGGAAGACAAGTTCACCTCTCTTGTCTCTTTCCTCCACCCATCACCCATCATCATCTCATCTCATCTCAAACATTTCAACTTTTTTTTGACATGTGTGCGACTCCGGAGAATGACATTGGACATTCCCCGCTCTGTGTGCTCTTAAAAATCAATGTGATCTGCCATGGAGAGAGAGAGAGAGAGAGCATGTTATCATTATCAGTGTGAGAAAAGAGTTGATGCGGAGAGAAATGACACAGTTGTTGTGACACACGACAACTGTCTCCCCTCTCGGGAGGGTTATAGCGAAAAGAGAGAGAGTGTCGGATTTTATGTTCTTGTCTTCAGGATCAAGGGAAACGTTGAAAAAAATGCTATAAGAAAGTGGGGAGAAGAATTCGGAAACAGGATTAGTACTAGAATTCTTGAAATTCCAAACCTGGAAACTTGAGCAAAGAGGGGCCTATTATCTTTTTGAGCCTAAGCTCAACATCTCTTAAAGCTCGAGCCTAAGCCTAACATCTCCAAGCCTTACCCTAACATCTCATTAAGCCTAAGCCTGACATCTCTCTAAACCTAAACCTAACACCTCTTCAAGCCTAAGCCTGACATCTCTTTAAGTCTATGCCTAAGCCTAAAATATCCTTAATCCTAAGCCTCAGCCTAACATCTCTTCAAGCCGAAGCCTAAGCCCAAAATCTTTTTAAGCCTAAGCCTAAGCCCAAAATCTCTGTAAGCCTAAAATCTCTCTAAGCCCTAGCCTAACATCTCTCTATGCCTAAGCCTAACATCTCTCTATCTACAAACGGACCCTTGACAAAACTTCAACAAAAACTTTCAGAGACTTCTACATTCGCTCGATCTTCACTTTCCTCTACGGGTTCCTGTTCGTCTTAGGTATTTTCGGAAACGGCGGCGTGTTATGGGCGGTGGCTCGGAACAAGCGGCTACAGTCCGCACGGAACGTCTTCCTTCTCAATCTGATCTTCACCGACTTGATTCTAGTGTTCACGGCGATCCCGGTCACGCCATGGTAAGCGGGGGGACCAGAGCCTTGAAGATCTCTTTAAGCCCAAGCTAAAATCTCTTTAAGCCCAAGCTAAAATCTCTTTAAGCCCAAGCTAAAATCTCTTTAAGCCCAAGCCTAAGCCTAAAATCTCTCTAAGCCTATGCTTCCAACTTCAGAAGCTCATAACTAGACTTCGGAAGGTGGTTAGGAGGTTTTGAAGTTGTCAGTGTAGACCTCCTCTTCAAGACCTTCTCTTTTCAATGATACCCATTGACCCCCAGTTTTAGATGCCAATAAAATTCTAAGCCCAACAAATCCATTTCCAGGTACGCCATGACCAAAGATTGGGCATTCGGGTCGGTAATGTGCCATCTGGTACCCCTATCCAACTCGTGCTCCGTCTTCGTGACAAGTTGGAGTCTGACGGCCATCTCGCTGGACAAATTTCTGCACATCAACGATCCCACCAAGCAGCCTGTCTCCGTAAGGATTACCTCTGACTCTGTCGCGACAAACCCCCCGATTGCAGATCCGCCAAGCGTTAGGCATCACCTCGCTCATCTGGATCGTGTCCACCCTTATCAACCTACCATACCTGATGTCGTTCGAGCACGTCGAGGGCTCGTTCTATGTGCAGCCCGGCGAGACGCCCTACTGCGGACACTTTTGTGATGAGGCGAATTGGCAGAGTGAGAATAGCAGGAAGATCTATGGAACGACAGTGATGTTGTTGCAGGTGAGACTTGAGATTCAAAATTTTCAGAGTCTTAACTTGACGTTTTTCAGTTCGTCGTCCCAATGGCAGTCATCACGTATTGCTACTTTAAAATCCTCCAAAAAGTCTCCAAAGACATGATCATTCAAAACGCGCAATTCTGTCAATCGCTCACACAGAAACAGAGGAACGATGCGACGTCGCGGAAGAAGAAGGTCAACTATATTCTGATTGCTATGGTGGTCACTTTCATCGGGTGCTGGCTGCCACTCACCTTGCTCAATTTGGTCAAGGATTTTAGTGAGTTTTTTTTGGATAATCGTTTTTCGAAGTTTTGAACCCAATCTACAGAAAAAGAGCCCGAATGGCTGAAGCGTCAACCATTCTTCTGGGCCATCGTGGCTCACGTCATCGCCATGTCTCTTGTCGTCTGGAATCCTCTTCTGTTCTTCTGGCTGACACGGAAACAGAAGCGTTCTGGACTATCGAAGATTCTGAATTCCACAGAGGTAAGCGAGAGAGAGAGTGTGCCCCCTTCTACTCCTCCCTAGACTCGTGTGCTTCTAATGAACCAATTTTCAACCATCTCTCCTTTGTCTCCCCCATGATGCTTTTTGTTCCCTTCTCTCCGTCCGTTTCAGTTTCCCTTCCCGTTTTCCAGATCGTCTCCTCGTTCGCCAGCCGCGTGAGCAACTCGATTCGACGGTCCACGTTCAGGCGGAGTACTGATAGGTAAGGCCCGTCTCTCTTCTAACTTTTCAATATCTCCTCTAATCTGTCTGGTTGCTTGGCTTTTATTTCCTGAAAGGTGTCTTTCTTTTTGTGTTGTAAATTTGAATCAAATCGAAATGTGAGAGTTCAAAATAGATTATCTAGAAGCACGATGTGTGAAAACTCTCTTGATATTTGAGTGCGCTCTCACCGCCACTGCGCCCCAATTTATCTCGGTTCCTGTGACAGTTATGAAAAAATGATCAACTAACAAAATGTTTCCCATGAAATGTTCAACATGTTGTTTGTTGATCACTTTTTGATATCTCTCACAGAAATCGAGATAAATTTGGTCAGGGGCAGTGTTGAGCGGAAGAGGTTTACGGAAGACGATTGATCTCCAGAATGAAAAATGCTACAAAAAAGATGTTAACAGACTGAATATAGATCTTGATGAGAGCTTTCGATTGATATAAAAAATAGCTAAAAATATTTATGGGGAGTTGAGATATGGCGTTTCTCCAGCGATTCGTCTTCCGTCTAGCACAGGGGGGACTGAAGAAAGACCATATCTCAGTTCTCCAACAAGATTTTGCAATAAATTTTGTACCAATCGATAGCTCTCAATGAGATCTACATTTTATTTGTTGACACCTTTTTTGAACCATTCTTCATTCTGAAGATAAACCGTCTTCAGTAAACTACCGTAAATCTCTTCCGCTCAACTCTGGTCAGGAAATGCGGTAGTTCTGGTCACAAGATTTCTGCATTGCAAGCGGGTCGGGCCGGCTGATAATTCGTCTTACAACAAGATATTCAGACAGTTCTGGTATCAAATGATAGATCTCGACAGCGCCCATCACGCCTATGTCTATGACAACTTTCGACAAAATTGTCAATAATCAGATGTTTTTGTCATTCAAACCTATTTTGCGACATGTAATCGGATCGGAATCCGGCTTGAATGAATTAGGCGTGATGGGCTCTGTCGAGATCTATCATTTTTACCAGAACTGTCTGAATATCTTGTTCTAGAGACGAGTTGTCAGCCGGCCTGCTTGCAAGTATGGTTTTTGGATCTTAGACCATAAGTGACTTGTTCAGATCATAATTCCATAGAAAGTTTTCGCAGCCAAACCAAATTCTCAATGTCAAAAATTGCCTTGATGTTTCTTTCTGCCTGACCGTGATCTTTAGCCACTTTTGTGTCTAATAGTAAGCTAGAAAGTTCCCAATAGACTTGAACAATCAGTTTCTCCTCTCTAACTTCGCCTTCATTTTCAGGGTTCGAAAAAAACAGGTAGTTCTGGACTGCGAGGGATCCAGCTACACGACCTCCTCGCGTCCACTGCTCATCCGGACCGATGTGCAGGCAACTCTTTCTAACGGATCGACGAGCACCACGCGAGAGATGCTCTAGAATGTCTCACTGTACCTTCTCAACTTTTTTTTGTTGCCATATATATTTTTTGAAAAACCCCCCTTACGAAAACGTGCGATTCAATCCCCGGGTCCAGGTTCGCTCCGCTTTTTTCTTGTCTCCCTTTTTCTTCCTCACCCAAGATTCTTCAAAGTTTTTCCATCCTCAAACAATGCCAACCATTCATTTGTCTTGTCTATTACTTGTTTTTGTGTTTTTTTTCAACATGTGCCAAATTTCTGATACGGCGTGCTCGATAATAAAGATGTACGCATTATATTGAGTTTTATGCAGTGTATTGAAATTTTTTCGAAAATCGAAAAAAAAAAATTTTCCGAAAATTTTTTTCGAAAAATTTTTAACCAGTCGGTTTACGCCCCGCTGACGCGGGGCTCCACCTCCTGGCCTTCGCTTGAGTCCCCGTTCTGGAGCCTGCGGCTCCTTTGTCAGGGCCTCCGGCCCTTCCATCTAAGATCTGGAGCCTGCGGCTCCTCTGTCAGGGCCTCCGGCCCTTTCTCCTGAGTCCGAAATAATGCGACTCCTTTGTTAACTCGTTTTTGTAATCAAATCAATTTTTCCCGAAATTCCGTTGTGAAACTTTTCTGAATGAGAAACTTAAAAATTTCGAGAACGTGAAAAAATATTTCCGTGAACCTGTCACTCTCTCTTCTCAAAACTGAATAAACTGTGTAAATTTCAAAAAGATTGGTCAACTTTGAGTATGAGAAAAGGTGCGCGACACATTTGTCGTTCCAAAATTTTCCAAAATTAGTACTGGAAAAATGGGAGAACAGCTGTAACTTGGTGCATTTTTGAGATATCAAAAATCTAAATACACGGGCATCAACCTGACCCCATTTCCAGTCTTCTGGTCCAAGATTCAAGAAAATCGGTTCAGTAGGAGCTGAGATCCAAGGCCGTACATCCAGACAAACATACGGAAGTTTTCAAATGTTATTAGTAAAGATGTTTCGAAAAAAACGAGGTTTCGAGAAAAACTAATGCGCCTTTAAATTTACAGTACTGCCAAGCAGACAACGACACTCCGAAATGAAAAATTGTTCGAAAAGTTTTCGAAAATTTTCGAAAAAAGAAACTTCAAGAAAAAATCATATGCGCCTTTAAATATACAGTACTGCTGCCAAGCTTGGTCAAGCAGGCTACGACAATCCGAAATAAGGCACTGCGATCAATTTTATGGAAAGTGATCGGAAAATTCTTTAAAAAATTTCGAAAAAAATTTCTCGAAGTTTCTCGAACATTTTTCGGAAAAACTGAACGGCAATCTCGAAAAAGCCGAGTCTCTGGATATCTAGACCAATGGGCACATCTGATTAAAATCAAATTCATAATTTGACTCTCTATTTCTATCCTTCTATCCAAGATTCCCCTAAAATCCCAATTCTATGAACAATTTCACTTCGGAACAATGTTCAATCCAAACCAAACCCATCAAAAGCAAAATATGAAAGAACGTTAATCGAGCCCAGGATGAGTCAGATTTGTATTTGCATTCCATTGAAAACTGATTGTCCAGAACTTTCCTCGCATATTTTTGTTTATCTCTTCTGAATTCCACTATCCTTTCACAGGAACTCCTTTCCATCTGCTTCCGTCGGATACTCGAAATGTCCCTCCCTGTCTAGAAGAGGTATTATGGGGGGGAGATGCTGAAAAAACGTGCGAGAAGACGTTGACGATGATGATGAAAAGCCGAGAAGAATCCTTCTTCCATTATCCCATTTTGTACCTCCTCCTCTTGCATACCATCCACCGCATCGGAATACATTAGCAGAGGAAACAAGCTTTTCTTGTTTTCCTCTTGCTCATCCACCCACCACCCCACCACCAACACCCATTATTTACTGAAAAAAAAACGTAAGAAGATTCTTCTCGTCCTCATCCTGTTACTTGAAATGTCGATTTCTCGGGGTCCCATGTCATCATCGTCGTCAGATGACATGGAGTGATTCAGAATCGGCTTAGGGGGCGTGGCTTAAGGGGGGTCGCATGGGGGTACATAAGCGGGTACTGTTTCTTGGGTCGAATCGGTTGGCTACTAGAAAGTTAATCCATTTCCACTTTGCTACGGTTGTTTTCTGTGAGAATGGTTAACTTTGAGGAGCTGAAGAGTTATACCGTATTTACCTCGATAAACCGGCACCCCCCTTCCCATCACTGACCAAATTTACCTCGGTTCCTGTGACAGTTATAAAAAAGTGGTCAACTAACAAAATGTTGCTCTGTTTATGACAAACATTTTGTTAGTTAATCATTTTTTGATATCTGTCACAGGAACCAAAATAAATTTGGTCAAAGTGATGGGAAGGGGGTGCCGTTTTATCAAGAAAGATGCGGTATTTCTGAAATTTCGTTGACCACTCAAGGGCTCAATTTTTTGTAGTGATAGTTTTTTTTGTTGGTTTTTTTGAAAATGTGAGCCATGACGCGACCTCAAACATTGATTGGTTTCAGTACGAGTGTCGAACATTTTTTGGACCGTGTTTCTAATAGTAAGCGTAATCTGACGGACTTCGTGGAGATTCTTCTAACTGCAAAAACTGAGATATAGAGTTGCTTATTATCCGTTCACACAAATCGAACAATTAGAAACCACCTTTACAGCTCCTCAAAGTTGAACATTCTCCACTTTCTAGTCTTCGGAAAATTCTTCGAAAAATTTGATCCTGTTTTTTTCAAAGTTGAAATCAAAACTTTTAAAGTGTAAATCATGATGTGAGCCATAACATAAATTCGTCAAAATCTCTGTATCCATTTCTGTCCACATCTTTTTTTTTTGCAAAACTCAACTTTTCTACAGAAAATTCTACTATAATACATTTTCGGAATCCCTTCAATCCCCAATTTCAGGCTTCCATACTAATTTTTTTTCAGAAAATTTGTACACAAACCAAAAATTATCAACAACAACAAAGAGCTCTAGGTGGTGTGTGGAAAATATTCAGGGATTCCCCCAGAGATTTTTTGGGAATACCTCCCGAAAAGCTTTGCTATTCAGACACCCTATTGCTCCGTATGACCTCCGTCGCTATTCTTAGTATCATAATCAAGGCTAAGTAGTACTTTTAGTCACCCTTTCCTCCCTCTCTCTCTCTCTCCCTGCCTCCCCCAACTTCAGTATGATACATGAATAATTTGTATGGTTTTTGTATCCTTCTTCTGGAGAAAGACGTCAGCACCGAGGATACTACTCATTCCTTCTTACACCGCCCCTCATTTTCATTATTATGTTTGTTGGGTTGAGCAGCAGGCGTATGGCCTACCGTAGTGTGCAGAGGTTCTAGAACTTTCTAGCTTCCGGGTAGAGGATTTACTGATGGGGGGTTTTTTTTTTTGGAATCTTTTGGCGAAGAGCAACGGACCACTTAGAATTCTAGATTCTGAATCTCGAAATCCAGAAGATGTGTTGTGTGTTTCTAGTAGATAGTATCAACTAGACACTATCGACCACTCTGAAACTTCTGAAACTTGACCTTCCCTGAGTTCTTAGTTCTGAGTCGCGGAGCTCTAAACCTTGATGTCTTTAAGAACTTCTAAGACCAGTTTCCAGATTTCATCTAATCTCACTGATCCAACCCCACCTTCCAGAATGTCCCGACCGCTCAACTTGGCCATTTTGACGATTCTACTCGGGCTCCTGCTCATCGGCTACAGTACTTGTGCCCCAGGCGCTCAACCGTCATCTGTTCTCAATCGTCACCGAGTGATGCGATTGAAGAAGTGGTACACGTGGAACAACGATTTGGAGGTCACCAAGAAGTGGTAAGGGCAACGGTCTGGGATTCGGGACATTTTTGAAGAATCATTACTTCTATTTTTGGTTGCCTATAGTCTTCTCCTAGACCGCAATAATCCATGGCTTTCTGAAAGTCCCACTATCTGGTTCCTTGGCTCTTGGTTTTCGAGTTTCCAATTTTCTTGCACTTTTTATGGATCTCGAGTACGTAACCGGATCGCAGGTTCTCAGAATTCCATGATCTCGAATTATTTGAACCACAGGATTTCAAAACCTTGGGATCTTAGGGTAGCCGAATTTCAAGATCCTAAGATTTCAGGGTCTCCGATACTCAAACCTTTAGATCTCAGTTTGAGATTATCGAAGTTTTCCGAAACTCAAAACTTTCAAAGTTTTTATGGATCTGAATCTGAAGTTCCGAGTAGAATCTGGAATTTCAAAATCTTCTCAGAATTGAGTTTAACCTTAAGTTCTTCGCACTGTAGGTACTATCTTCTATGAGTTTATTTGTCCTTCAGAATCCAAACCTTAGAATCCTCAATTTTCCAGGTACGACTGGCAAAACATGCCGCACGCCCTTCAACAGAAGCGTCAACCATTCGAGTCGTCCGACTACATTCTTGAATAACAGCAAATGTTGATGATGATGATGATGACAAAACAACGACTCTCTTCCTTCTACTTTCTATTGAAACTTTCCCGGCACAACTTTTAATACATCTTCTTTATTTACCATTGATTTCAGTGTGAGAACGAGCCAAATAAATCTCTGATTATGTTGATACTCAATAACTTTAACTTATCATAGACAAAAAAGTTGAAAATTTACAAGAAAAGAACCATCAGGAAAACAAGACAATAGAGGAAAATGACCAGGAAGAAAAGGTAGCGTTTGATGTGGAGAAGTTGGATGGCCAGTTTTCTCTCGGGCACCTGAGCAACATTATCCTCCAGTTTGGCATTATCACTTCCCAAGTTCTCAATACTCTCGGTAAGAGTTGGCTCCTCAGAATTTGTAGGGAGATTGATCAAGACGGCGGTGTCTGATGTGGTGGAGGAGGTGGCGGAGTGTTGGAAATTGTCGAACTCGTCGTCGTTCAGAGGGTTGCCTATTCCAACGGATGGGGAGGTGTCCCCGTTTTTCATCGCCGATTCTAGAGCGTCGATTTCTTGTTGCTCCACGAACATTCTGAAATATGTATTAGATTAAAATACAGCATTTTCAGTGCGAAGTGATCGACATTGAGCTTTAAAAAAAGTATGTTATAATCCACCGACTTTTCTGAAACTTGGTGAATGTATTAAGCAACTTTAGATCTTCATTTTTGTAGTTGACAACTTTTTACGAAATTCAAAATCAAGTCAGTTATGTCGCGGTTAAGATCATTGGTCTGAAAAAGTTCGAAATTTGCACTGAAAAAAGAAAAATGTACCAATTTTTATGTCGCGTAACTTACTTCACAGCGATTTTCACAAAAAGTTGTCAACTACAAAAAGGAAGATCTAAAATTGCCTAATACATTCACCAATTTTTATAAAAATCGGGTGATTGGAACATGCTTTTTCGACTGCTCAAAGTTGATCGTTCGGCTCTGAGAACGAACAAATTGCATATCTTATTAAGCGGTGCTGAACATAGTTTAGAACGTCCTTTAGAATAGTCTACCTTTTGAGATTTCAAATTTCGAATAGACTCTCGGTCTCTCTTCGGCATTGAGGCACAGTTTTCTAAACGACTTCAAAGATTTTTACACAAATTTGAGCATTATAGGCCCGAACGTTTCAACAGACCCTTGGAAACATGCTGAGCGTGGGCTCAACTTCAAAGCTCCTGTCCTGATTGTGAACTCATTCAAAGGCCTGTCAAAAATACGCAAAATGGAATTCATTCAACAAAGTTGAGAACTTTTATCCCCCGAAACTCACTGCTGCGGATCAAAAGACAACCCCTTGGGAGTGAAGAAGGTATCGATTCCCATCTTCTTTGGAATCTCAGTAATATCGAATCCAAAGTCAAACGCAAACTTCTTCGGCGAGAACTCCTTAATAAATCCGAACGCGACAACCATCAAAAACTGGAATCCAGTCAGCAACAGGTTCAGAGTGAAGATTTGAACTAGAAAAATTACTCTTTAAATTGTATGACGGTTACCGATACACTCACCAACTTTGGGAATGCTTCCACTGCCCGGCGGCAAGTTCTTCATCATGTTGTATCCATACAGCGATTGAAGAATGAGATTGAAGAACACAATGAACCCATTCAGAGCGCATTGGTCGATCCAGAAGCCGAGAAGGACGAGGAGGGAAGTCACGACCTGGAAGTTGTCTAGAGCTCTGAAAAACCTGCAGGTGTGACCTACAATTGGAAGCAAGACGGTCATTTGGAAGTACGGTAGGTGACGTTTCAGAACTATTCCAAACTCGAGAAGGGACCAGTACCAGTCCGGCTCTCCTTCCGGTTGCTCCTCTTTGCACCCTTTCGGTCCCCAGTAGCAGTGCTTCTTCCACGCGTCCTTGACTTCCCAACCTGAAAATACAGTAAGTCATGCTCGATGGCGAATGCACCCAACCTCCAACATGTCTCTTATTCTTCCGATCCAACGGATCATAGCTCAGCCGAATCGATGGTTTCGCATACTCGGCGACGGTATTCGGATCGCTCAGGTTCACCTGAGCAAGGCCGTAAACCCAGTCGGCGATCACTATTGGGCAGCTCTGAAAAAGTTAGATCTGCTTGAAACTTGACCACTTAGGTTACCTGCTCATCGAATGGCCAATTGAAGAAATCGAATTGGCACGTGACAAAGAAGGAGAAGGTTCCACTGCTCCACACTTTCCCTGTATAATAGATGGTGGCTGGCATGCCAGCCATATACAAATGCCACGTGTTTCCGCGAGCGCTGAAAACAAAAGTTCGATGGAGCGCAGGCGGCCCAACTTACTTGCCTATTATACAACGCCAACGCGGGCTGCCAAATTCGACTCGACGGAAGCGTGATCTTGGTGATGTTGTTCTTCTTATCCCACTGCAGATACTCATCGGTCCAAGAGGCCCACAAGTGTCCATGGACTAGTGCGGTTTGCTCGGCTTCGTCCTGAAATTGTCTCTCGGTAGCTATTTGACTCTGCTAATAGCTGCCGCCTCCCAACTTACAACTTTCTCCACATGAGCAATGTTGAGAAACACGGTCACTTGGGTTACCGTAGTCTCCTGCTTCACCGGGCGAATTTTGCTATTGTAGTTTTTCAAAAGTTCCGCTTGGAAGTTTCGGTCGGCGTCGGAGAGCGAGGCGACATTTTCGAGATGGTAGATTATAAGGAGTGCTTTAAAAGTGTGATTATAAACCTCGGAAAATTCTAGAAACTCACCTATAGGAAAGATTCGCAGCCAGAGCATCGTGTGCTCGAAATTTGCAGAAGACGATGGCCGATGAGAGCAGGAGCCAGGCTTCTCCAGGTATAAACAATTCGGATATCGTTGAATTGATACATAAACATTTGGGGGTGTAGGCGGAGACTGTGTCATTTGATATGGTTGGAGGGGGGTGTGCAAAAGTCACTGATGAGGAATTGTTTATTTTGTGAGAAACTGGAAGAGTTGAAGTTTGGTTTGGAGTGAGGTCGGAAGGCTGGAAAATGGGAAAAGATACGAGCGTTAAAAGTATTGAAAGTTTGGCTCCAGCTCAGTGGTTTACTGGGTGAACGTTATAAAATACCAAGGATTTTTTGAGGACCTAAAAAGGATTTTTGATCTGTATGCGAGCATGCTTTGCATCAAAGAAAGCGAATGGATTTAGAGCCCGCATGAGCTCATTTTATGAATATGAATTAGAAATCTAATAGTGAATATACCGGGCACCTGATTCTGAAGCGAAATTTTGAAAAAATTTGGTCTAGTGGGGACTTTGCAGGAGCGAAAAAATTCGGGAGGTTTAAACCTTAGACCGTTTACTCGTATGTTGCTGAGAGCTTAATGTCCAAACTCGGTTGATTTCAGCTATTCAGCTGCTAAAGAATTTCCACCTAAAAGTGCACGACATCTGAAACGTCCTATCGAAAATAACATAGCTCATTTATAAAGCAGAATCAGTGTTTTCAAGTGTGCTATGTGACACCCAGCGTTCGAAAGCCCGGTTTATGCTCTTTATACAGTACCGTCTAAAAGGTTGTAAACGCTGGGTGCTTTGTCAATATCTTTGCTTAGAGATTAGTTTATGGGCGGAAATTACACAAAAACATGTCAACTGTTCGAGCATGTTCTTTTCATTTTTTTCTTTCGGAACTTTTCCATGAATATTGGCAGACGTGTGTGCTCTCACAGTTGACATGTTTTTGTGTAATTTCAGCCCATAAACTGAGCAGATATATTGACAAAACACCCAGCGTTTACAACCTTTTAGACGGTACTGTATGAGCTGCTTTATGGGCAATTTTTGAAAGTACTGTAAAAACGGAGTTCCTTTTTAGGATAGTACAGTGCTGGCCATTATTCTATCCTTTTTAAAAAAAAAAAAAAAAAAATTCCGGGCGAAATGTTCAACTTTGAGCATTTGGAAAAGCATGTTCCTATCATTGATTTTTATGAAAATTAGTGGGTGTATTAAGCAACTCTAGATCTTCATTTTTGAAATTGACAATGGCCGTTTTGCACTGAAAGCCATCGAAGTTCAATACTTTTTGGTCAGCACTGTACAGCTAATCTATAGAAAATTCTTCATGGTACTGTAAAACACAGTTCCTTGTTAGGATTAAAAATAACCATATATGTTCAATTTTTCAGAAGAGCTGTCAACTACAAAAAAGGCGATCTAGGAGTGCCGAAATAACCCAGTAAGTTTTCAGAAACTAATTTTTCAGTCTGCCAATGTGCCATCCTAAATAGTGACGTGTCGAATCTCGTGAGCTTTGCAACAAGGCCATCACTATGGAAACATGAAAAAACAAAGAAACAAAGAAAGAACTAGTAAAACTGACACACAAATGGCATCTCTGATGTTGCAAGGCTCCGTGTGCTTTGAAACTTTTTTGAAAGAGAAACCACAACTTCCAGAGGCATGTCTAAAATCGTCCTCGCTTTACTGCTCGCAACCCTGTATTCCCGAATCCCCACCACCGTCAATGACTTCGTCCCCAAAATGATCTCCGTCTGGGGACAACCGGATCCAGGCACCACGAAACCCGTAATGGCCAGTTATGATATAACTTGGGACGAGTGTGTTGAGTACTGTCTGAACAACTCCGAATGCGTGATGGTGTACGGTTACCTCGGTTCAAATTGTATGGTCTACGCTCTTGGCTCCGTGGAATTCGTGATCAATCAAGAGGAGTCGAGGCCCAGTGAGCGGCACAAAGTTTCGTTTCGAGTGAGTTTTTTGAAAAAAGCTCTCTTCAAAATTTTCAAACATCTTCAGCTGATCACAGCGAACAAATGCGAAGAATGCGCATCGTACATGTTTGGTGTAACGAATCAACTTACCAATGACCCTACGTATGTACGCACCACATACTCGGCTTTCCGTGTTTACCACGGTCCATATTTCTATAATGTTAGCTATATTTTTTGAAATTTTTTCATTTGGTACTGGCGACTAATGAAATTGTCTGCTTATCTCGATCGATGTATATTTTAGTTAGACAGTCCAAAAAAAATCTCCCCACAGTATGAATTGTGATCCACTAGGCACAAAAAATAATCCAACCACAAAACACGAATCTATGTTTGTCCATCTGGACCTCTGTGTATCGACCAAAATGTGTGCGTGTGATTCTTTGTCGGCTCTTTTCCGTCACTATTAATTCTCATTGTTGAACAGATAGGCATCAATAAAATGAGGGTGTGTGAAGACCCACTATTCCTTGTTCTTTCGTTTCGATTGGCTCACAGTCGTAAAAAGTAATCACCAGATCCCTTCACCCTGTCAGAACGTTAATCCTCTCGTGAACATCCGGTTGACTCCGCCCCCATTTGTCCCGAGACGTCCCCTCCGCAGACCCTCCTCATTCGTACCCGTGACTTTGATTTCTCGCTGTTTTCCCGTAATCTATAAATTTCGCAGCTGTTTTGCCCTAATCAAGGATGAAAAACGATGAAAAAGGATGAAAAAAATTTCGCAAAGTTGTGACTTCGTTACCCCTGAAATTCTGTGACCCCCCTTGCACAATTCCGGTACATTCCGATTCTTCTGTGGCTCTGTGAATCCACGAACTCACTGTTCGAAGACGTTGTTTATCTGTGATACTGCAAAATTCGATTTTCTATCAGCTGTTCTAGGCGACGGTAGCAAAGGAGAATGCGTGGTTGAAACAGATTGAAGCAATTGATTTGATTAGCGAAGGGTTGGAGGAGTAGAGAGCGGGGAGGAGGATGGAGGAAAGCGTGAATTGAGGAAGATCAGTTGGGAGGGGGTAGGAAGGAACGGCGGAGTGTCTACGAGGACTCTTTCTTGCTCGACTGCCACGCGCTATCCTAGACCCTAGCACGTGATCAGTTGGCGAGTTAGATGAGTAGGCCCGCGAATCGATCAATGGAGGAAGGATGCTGGACGATCATGGAGGATCACTGAGGATGCTGGAACATCAAGGAGGATCATGGAGGATGCTGGAAGTTGCTGGAAGATTCTGGAGGATCATGGACGATCATGGAGGACCCTGAAAGATCATGGAAGATCATAGAAGATCCTGGAAGATGCTGGAAGATCCTGGGGGATCATGGACGATCATAGAGGATCCTGGGGGATTCAAAAAGACCCTAGAGGACCCTGAAAGATCCTGGAGGATGCTGGAGGATTCAAAAAGATCCTGGAAGATGCTGGAAGTTGCTGGAAGATCCTGGAGGATCATGGACGATCATGGAGGACCCTGAAAGATCATGGAAGATCATGGAAGATGGAGAAGGGAGAATCCTGGAGGATGCTGGAGGATTCAAAAAGATCCTGGAGAACCCTGAAGGATCCTGGCGGATCGAGAAAGATGCTGGAGAATCCTGGAGGATGCTGGAGGATCCTGAGAGATCATGGAGGTACCCGGTGGATCATGGAGGATTCAGAAAGATCCGGAATTTCAGAGGATTCTGAGAGATCCTGGAAGATCCTGAAGGATCCAGAAAGTGCTGGAACCTATTTTCGGGCAGCAGACCGGTTTGATCGTATCTGTTCCAACCGTCAACTTGACTTTTGATGAGTTGAAAATATTTTTGAACTCAAACATAAAAAAAAAACAACAAAAATGGATAAAGGAATAAAAAATTTTTACAAAAAAAAATCGAAAAAAACTGCGAAAGATGGACAAAAACTGTTGTGACCAACTGGGGCAACTTTCTTTAAAAATGTCCTCTTTGAAGCGATTTTTTGGGTTTTTAGAGAAGTTTCTGAGCGCTTTCATTATGATTTTCGGAATCAGCCCACTTATTACATATTTTAAAGCAATAAAAATTTTTGCCCGGAATCCTCCTTAAGAGGTTTTTTTGACCTCCAATTTTTCGGAACTTTTCGAAACAAAATCCCACGGTGAAGTTTTAATATAATTATCAAGAGAAAAAACGGGACAGTCATCTTGTAGATTTTCCGAAAATCGTGAAAATAAGTATTCTAGTCGACTCGTTTTGAGTCCATTATCTTCCGAGATCCTCCTCCAGAGTCCTCCAGCATTTTTCTCGATCCTCCAGAATCTTTCTGAATCCTCCAGCATCTTTCTCGATCTTCCAGGATCCTCCAGCATCTTCCAGGACCCTCTATGATCTTCCAGGATTTTCCAGGAACTTCCAGGACACTTCGGGTTTCTTCAGGATCTTCCCACACCCTCCAGTACTTTTCTCAATCTTCCAAGATCTTCCATCCTCCAGGACTTTCCATGATATTCCAGAGTGCAGGACCTTCCGGGATCCTCCAGGATCTTCCAGGAACTTCCGGGATCCTCCAAGATCTTTCTGGATCCTTCCGAATCCTCCAGGATTCTCCAGGACTTTCCATGATATTCCAGAGTCCTCCAGCATTCTCCTCGATCCTCCAGGATTTTTCTCGATCCTCCAGGATCTTCCAGCAACTTCCAGCATCTTTCCGGATCTTTTTGAATCCTCCAGGATCCTTCAGGGTCCTCCAGGATCTTTTTGAATCCTCCAGGATCCTCCAGGATCTTCCAGCAACTTCGAGCATCCTCCAGGATCCTCCATGATCCTCCTTGATGTTCCAGCATCCTCCGTGATCATCCTTGATGTTACAGGGTCCTCCATGATCGTCCATGATTCTCCAGGATTTTCCAGCAACTTCCAGCATTTTCCAGGATCTTTTTGAATCCTCCAGCATCCTCCAGGATCCTTCAGGGTCCTCCAGGATCTTTTTGAATCCTCCAGCATCCTCCATGATCGTCCAGCATCCTTCCTCCATTGATCGATTCGCGGGCCTACTCATCTAACTCGCCAACTGATCACGTGCTAGGGTCTAGGATAGCGCGTGGCAGTCGAACAAGAAACCAACTGATCTTCCTCAATTCACGCTTTCCTCCATCCTCCTCCCCGCTCTCTACTCCTCCAACCCTTCACTAATCAAATGAATTGCTTCAATCTGTTTCAACCACGCATTCTCCTTTGCTACCGCCGCCTAGAACAGCTGATAGAAAGTCAAAGCTGTAGCATCACAGATAAACAACGTCTTCGAACAGTGAGTTCGTGGATTCATAGAGCCACGGAAGAATCGGAATGTACCGGAATTGTGCAAGGGGGGGTCACAGAATTTCAGGGGTAACGAAGTCACAACTTTGCGAAATTTTTTTCATCCTTTTTCATCCTCGAATCCTTGATTACGGCAAAACAGCGAGAAAACGATGCGCCACAGAAAAATCGAATGAGGAGGGATGGCCTGCGGAGGGGACGTCTCGGGACAAATGGGGGCGGAGTCAACCGGATGTTCAAGAGAGGATTAACGTTCTGACAGGGTGAAGGGATCTGGTGATTACCTTTTACGACTGTGAGCCAATCGAAACGAAAGAACAAGGAATAGTGGGTCTTCACACACCCTCATTCCATTGATGCCTATCTGTTCAACAATAAGAATTAATAGTGACGGAAAAGAGCCGACAAAGAATACTTCTGAAGAAGAGCTGAAAGGTTCATGTGATAAATTGTCAGGCCTCAATAAATACTGCTCCGAAATCTCGAATTTTGAATGATTCTCGGATCCGATTGTTGTCATTTCGAAAATCTCTTTTCACGATGAGAAAATTATCAGATAAATTAAGAAACTCAGTTAATTGAAAAAGAGTCCACCCTTCGTTCTGAAATGGTATGAGACCTTGCACATATAAAATATTTCGAGAACATCCATGTTTCGTATAATACACTTTAGTAATAGATGTCCTTCTCTACATCTCAAACATCACCAAACATCCTTGTAAGGTCTCAATTTCAAGGACACCCATTGAATTTCGGATGTGAAAGGGAGAAAGTTCGAGAAGCCTGAAAGTTCCCACGACGACATTTTGTGCATTCTTAATTCTCACAACCCCCCCCCCCC
>LR545326.1:0-58360 GCA_900536305.3 Caenorhabditis sp. 40 LS-2015 | reverse complement strand
CCCCCCCCCCCCCCCCCCCCCCCCCCCCCCCCCCCCCCTTTTTCGGGGGCTGCCGGGAAGACAATTCTTCGCTTTTTATCGTCGCCATCTGCGTCTCTCGGATTCCTCTACTATCTCTTTCTGATTCTGATTCTCGATTCCCTTTTTCCATTGTATCATCTCTTCGGGTACCCCGTCATAACCCTTTTTGGTCTCCTACTGTCTTTCTGTGTTTTCTCTTTTTCTAGTCTTTCCTCTTGTGTCACAACTTTTTGTGTGTACTTTATCAAATGTTTGCCATCTTATCGATTTTTGTTCTCTTCCCGAAACGAATGGGGTTTTCATAGTTTGTAGGTTGTCGGCAAATCTAGGATCTTTGGGCTACTTGAAAATGTAGAAAAGTTAGTTCGAGTTCATTTTGGACTCTCTCGGAAAGTTCCTCTACGTTTCAAGCTTGTTGTTTTTTCACATCTGACAAATAAAGTTCAGTTTTTTGAATTGGGTACAAAGACACTTTCGAGTCGTCGACGTACCTCAGTTTTGAGTCTGGAACGTTTTTGACTTGAAACGCTCAAAAACATAATTGTAAACCGTGCTGACCAAAATTCTATATATTATGGCGATTTTCAGTGCAAAATGATCAACTTTGAGCAGTTGAAAAAGTATGTTCCAATTATCCAATTTTTATGAAAATTGGTGGATGTATTAAACAACTCTAGATCTTCATTTGTGTAGTTGACAACTTTTTGCGAAAATCGTAATCAAGTGAGTTATGTCGCGGTTTGGTGTCTGGATCTTTGATGTTGAGCTTCATTTTTGTAATTGGAGTTTTGAAATTTTGTTCTCAATTTTTTCATACCTGAACTTTGAGTAAAAATGGTGAAATCGTAAACTTCACTGCACGGCACAAAATTTTAGCTCGTTTAAGCTGTACTGTCCAATTTGTCCAATTTTTTTAATCGAGGGTACAGGCTCTGTTAGTAACTTCCAAGTTTTCGTTCAGTCTATCGAAAACCGAATTTGATTTTCCCAACATTCACATCCCAGTGACATCATTTTCCAGTCTATTCGAGACAGCTGATTTCTTGAACCAAATTTTAGGTTCAATGTATTACCAAATTAACCAAAATCAAATCGATAATACTTTCAAACCTCCCCAACAAGAGGATGACACAAATCACATAGCCCTACTACCATCGCCTTCCCCCAGTCTAAATAAATCCGTTTGTCTTTTGTTGGAGACAAAAACCTGTATCCCCTCATCTCGTCTTTCGCTCTTTAGTCTTGTGTGTGTTGCAGAATGGATTTTTTCGTTTTTGGTTTTTTTGAAACTAGAGTCTGTTATATTTTTTACTCCATAAGCGAGTTTTGCTCTAGCACAACATTTTTCTTAACGTCTCAAAATTTCGATAGAAATTGGACCGAAGTTCCGCCGAACCTCATTGAATTTCGGATTCAATTTTCTCCCGGTCAACTTTTGTCTATCTCCGCCGGGCATCTTTCATAAAGTGACGACATCTGAAAATCAAGATTTGTCAGGTTTTGCAATGCACTATAAAATCTAGAGACGATTGGACCTTTCCTTATTCGTCTATAGTTCGATTTGTAAAGCAGCTGAATACTTCGGCTTGTTATCTCATTTTTGTAGTCTTCGTAGTGTTTAGTTTTCACTGTAGCAGTTCAGGTTCAATTGAAAAACAAGAGAAAAAAGTTGACTAATTCTAGGTGTTCGTCGAAAGTCGAAAGTCGAAATGAGTGGTTTTGGCGAATGGAGGGAAAAATCATGTGAGATTTTTCTCCTAGTAATCGAGAGTCGAATTGTTAGAGAATTGGCTGAGGAATGAAAAATCATTATTATAGTAATTTGGATTTCGAAAATTTTCGAACCAAGAGTTTCAAAAATTTCAACAGTTTGCCCATTCCCCTTTGATCGAAAAAGGATCCTATGATTTTGTGTCTTATGACTAGACACATTTCATATAGATACACCTGAAGAAAATGAATGTGTTTTTTTAGAGAATCTCAAAGTTTTGGAGGTTCAAAGATCTTCGTCTCCAGAAAATTCTCGATCTTGAAAGAAAATATTGTATGGTTTTTATAATATGTTCTGGTAAATTTTGAGGCTCCGAATTTTGAAATTTTTAACACGATGCATTTTCTCTTGACTTCCATGAATTCTGAACTTGCCAGATTCTGACCTTCATATCTTTCTTATCATAACCTGATCTTTGAAATCTCTCTCCGACTTACCAATTCACTCTGATTGCCTCAGGACTCGCGCCTTTTCCAATTACTTCCCAGACACCCCTGTATTTTCACCTGCCCCCGCCCACTTTCTTCCAGAAAATATCCGTAATTGGGTCAACGTTTTGTGCCTACTTTGGTCTCGCACTTTTCCTATCTACATCTCTTTTTCGTATTCTTTTATATAAACTAGATATCGATCTGTAGCCAAAGTCACAAAATCTTTCGAACGCTACAGAGACTGTGAGAGAGACTGAGAGAGAGAGTGAGAGAGAGAGAGAGAGAGAGAGAGAGAGAGAGAGAGAGAGNAGAGAGAGAGAGAGAGAGAGAGAGAGAGAGAGAGAGAGAGAGAGAGAGAGAGAGAGAGAGAGAGAGAGAGAGAGAGAGAGAGAGACAGAGAGAGAGAGAGAGAGAAGCAGAGAGACTGATTATTTTGTTGTCCATGTTATGCAGTAAAACAAAGATCAGTAGAACTTTTTATCTGTTCCTTGTTTTGTCTGACAGAATCTCTACACTCCCGATATTTCAGATTCATCACCTCCAGATGGACGACTTCGACCCAATCGATTTGCCGAGCAGCAGTTGCTGCTCTTCCACGTCAAGCCCCGCCCCTACCTCGTTTTCACCTGGCGGCAAATCGAGAGCTTTCAGAAAGTCAGGAAAACCATTTCAATTCCTTCCCGACGAATGCGAAGTGTGCTACGGGAAAGCCACAGGACATCATTACAATGTGAGTATTTCAAAATGTTTTCCAAGTTTTTTTTGTTGCTCAGGTGGCCTCTTGCAACGGCTGCAAGTCATTCTTCCGACGTGTGACCATTGAGAAGTTGGCCTACAAGTGTCCGATAGTGTCAAAAATCGATCGATGCTATGAAAATTTCAAACCTGGAGGTGAGGTTTATAATGAACTCCAACAAAAACCAGAACCTTCCATTGCTCAGAGAAAATCCCCAAATGTCGCGCGTGTCGTTATAAGCGATGTGTGGACGTCGGCATGAATGCGATGGGCATTCAATCAGAGTTGAGGAAACATACTGAAATTTCAAATCAAGAGGAGTATGGGAGTGCTGGGAGTGAAGTTGTGGTGTTGCCTAGGGTGAGTGTCTGGAGGCATTTGGTGTCAAAATATAACGGAAATATTGTCAGATCACAGAGCCGCCGAAATCCATAGAGGCTCAAGTAGAGGATATCATCAAGCATCTTATGCATTTGGATATGAAAACCGATGCATTCCGAGATTGTGCATATAATCCGATGACATTTCCGACACTCAAGGAAGCAGTGAAGGAGGATAAGTCGATTCTTGGGTTTGGGGATCGGTTTGGGGTGAGTGTTTTTTTTTGGAAATGGAATAGTTATATTTGAAAATGTTTAAAATCCAATTGATAAATTTTCAATGTACATGCAGTTAAATACAGAACCGTCCAATAAGACACAGAGAGATCTTTTGAAAACGAATCAAAAATGAAGTTCAAAATCCAGGAAAATTTGGAAATTTGAAAAATTAGTCTAAAATGTTTTTTCTTCTGGAATTATGGTATGAAAATTAGCAGAATGCTGTGTTTTAGCAGTTGAAATGTTTTTGTGTATTTTCATCCTATAAACTAATCTCTAGGCAGAGATTTTGAGGTTCACAGCCTTTTGCACGGTACTGTAAACAATTTGACCATTTTCAGTGCAAAATGGCCAGGTTGAGCAGTAAAAAGTATGCTCCAATTATCCAAGTTTTATAAAACTTTGTAAATGTATCAATCAATTCTAGATCTTCATTTTTGTAGTTGACAACTTTTGTTGAAAATCGCTGTGAAATGAGTTACGCGACACCAAAACTTGATACATTTTAGTGTTAATTTCGAACTTTTTTGGACCAATGATCTTAAACGCGCCATAACTGATTTCATTGTGCTTTTTATGGAAAGTTGTCAACTACAAAAATGAAGATTTAGAGTTGCTTGATACACCTGCGAATTTTCAGAAAGAACGAACAATCGAAAACTACTTTTTTAACTGCTCAAAGTTGATTATTTTGCACTGAAAATCGTCAAACTGTTTATCTTATTGGGCGGTACTGTAGGTATATCGCGTAACGACCAACCTTTGAAAATCATGCTCCAAGAACACATGGCTCTTTTTCCACTGTCCCTAGATGAACTCACAACTAGATGCCCTCAACCATGTGCCTTTAAACTTTCCCATATACAATATCAACATTTTTCTTTCAGCCGATGCCTGGATGGCCACTAACACCTGACATCATCGCGGAGGGAAGAAAACCGAATCCAAATCCTGGCTCCCCAAAGATTTTACCAGCAAACATGAAACGATGGCTGATGTATGACCTACTAACAGTTGTGGAGATGGCCAAGACATTTGACTTTTTCAACAAGTTGTCGGAAAATGATCGGGTTAGTTTTGACAGTTTTTTTACTATTGAGAATCGTGATGTTTAAGTTCTACCTCTGTCGAGATACCACTCTAATGGTATCCAACTTGACACGCGCCTACTTTTCTGTGGAGAAAAAGACTGATCAACTGATTCGAGCCGATGGTCAAACTATGGGACCAGCACCAGTATGGTGAGTATCTTTCTGAGCAATCCATAGAATCCCCTGTTCTTTTCAGGATCCCAAAAGAGTACATGGAACGGTTGGTGTTGGATATCATGCGTCGCGCAATCAGCGCCTTGCTCCGAATGAAATGCACCAAAATCGAGTTTCTGCTACTTCGAGCCATCCTTCTGTGCAATGCAGGTATAGAAAGACACAGACGGCCTTCTCGAAGAAAGACACCCATTTCAGCCGCTCCCGACATCTCTACAGCGGCTCGCGCGATTCTTTCCGCCGAGAGAGCCAAGTACACTGTAGCGCTGCTCAATTACAACATGGCCAATCATGGAGCGGAGGGTCCCGGGCGATTTGCGGAGATTCTGAGCGTGATAGATTTGCTGGAGAGACAACAGAAGGATCAGAGAGATGTGAATGTCTATATTTTCTTGTATCGACCTAGACATGTTCGGCTACCATTGTTGGATGATGTGATGTTGTCGTGTTAGGATAGTTTTTTTAAAGATTCAGAAACGGTTATGGGTATGATTGGCTTTATCATAATTGATTGTATAACTTTTCTGTTAAGTATAAACATTTGAACTTGCCTACCTTAAAAATTTTTCATCGCACATCCAGTTTCCTCTCCCGCATGCCACCCCAACTTTTTCGCGTTCCAACTTTTCCCTATTATCTCGTTTTTTTTTTCTACATACCGTTTTCTTTCTTCGTACTATCTCTTTTCTCTCGATCTTTCTCGAAGTCTTTGCCACGCCCACTCATTCATCTAGATTCTGTTTCAGACCTCCAATCCAACATGCTAGACTTCGATCACCAAATCGAGCTGCCCAGTGGTAGCAACTCGTGTAATTCGAGTCCAGCTCCAACGGAGACTTCATTCTCGCCTGGCGGGAAAACGAAGACGCACAGGAAATCCGGAAAGCCCTATCAGTTTTTGCCGAGTTCATGTCAAGTTTGTTATGGGAAGGCAACGGGGCACCATTATGATGTGAGTGGAGGTTTTTCGACGCGAATATGAATGGCGGTCTGCATTTTTGCGTCGTGGTGTTCGCAGGAACACCGGGACCTTAATAAAGACTATGATTCTAGACCACAGTTTTTTCGTTTTCAGGTAGCATCTTGCAACGGCTGCAAATCATTTTTCCGACGTGTAACGATCGAAAGAATCGTGTACAAGTGTGGCGACGGAATGAACTGCTACATGGGGTTTGAGCCTGGTGGTAAGTTTTGTTTGAAGATATCTTTTTTTTGAAGATTTTCCATTTTCAGATCCCATCCCAAAATGTCGTGCTTGTCGTTTCAAGCGTTGCGTGGATGTGGGCATGAACCCGTTGGGAATTCAATCAGAGCTTAGGAAACACAAAGAAAATTTGCCATCGTTGGAAGAACCAATCGGAGGAGGAGCAGGGAGTGAAGTTGTGGTTTTGCCAAGGGTGAGTGTCTTGAGGTATTGGGTGTCAAAACATAACGGAAAATTGTCAGATCACAGAGCCCCCAAAATCCATAGAGGCTCAGGTAGCGGATCTCATTAAGCATCTGGTGCATCTCGACCTGAAAACCGATGCATTCCGAGATTGCGCCTATAATCCGGTCAGTTTTCTGACACTCAAGGAAGCGGTGAAGGAGGAGAAGTCGATTCTGGGATTTGGGGATCGGTATGGGGTGAGTGGTTTTCTGAACGACTTCAATAATCCAAAGTTAGCAGCTTTCTGAACTGTCAAATTTCGATTCGAAACTGACACTGTACAGTAAAACCCTTTTCCCAGCCCATGCCAAATTGGCCAGTAACGCCAGAAGTCCTCGAGGAAGCCCGAAAGCCTAATCCAATACCCGGAACATGGAAAATCATGCCGTCGAATGTCAAAAAATGGCTGATGTATGACTTGATGACAATTGTAGAGATGGCCAAGACATTTGACTTTTTCAACAAGTTGTCTGAAAATGATCGGGTTAGTTTTTGACAGTTTTTTGACTACTGAAATTTTTGATTTTTCAGTACTACCTCTGTCGAGATACCACTCTAATGGTATCGAACTTGACTCGTGCTTATTTTTCCGTGGAAAACAAGACTGATCAACTAATTCGAGCGGATGGTCAACTTCCTGGAGCTCCACCGAAATGGTATGCAGATTTTGTTTCAGAGTTATATATATAGCATAGTTTTAGGATCCCTAAAGAGTACATGGACAAGTTGAGCCTGGACATAATGAAGAGAGCAATAAGCTCTTTGATACGGATGAAGTGCAGCAAGGTGGAATTTCTGCTACTTCGAGCCGTTCTACTGTGCAATGCAGGTATAGAAGAATACACAGATAGATTTCTCAGCAAAAGTGAGATGTTTCAGCAGCTCCGGACATCTCCACAGCGGCTCGCGCCATACTTTCCACCGAGAGAGCCAAGTACACTGTAGCCCTGCTCAATTACACGATGGCCAATCATGGTATGGAAGGGCCTGGAAGATTTGCGGAGATTCTGAACCTCATTGATCTTCTTGAAAGACAGCAAAAGGATCAGAGAGATTTGAATGTGTTGATTTGTTTGTACAGGCCCAAGGGTATTCGGATACCTCTGTGGGATGAGGTCCTGTTAACGTATTGAAGTTAGCAAAAAAACAAATGTATGGGTATAATTTATAATTGTTTGCTTTAATTGTAAAAGTTCAAATATTGTGTTGATCTTTGTGAATAAAAAGTTTTGACTGCAAAATTTCACCGAAAATTAAAAAAAATTCCAGCTTCTTTTTAAGTTTCCGGGGATAGACCTACATAAGTGTTACAATCCTGATTTGAGATGTTACAGCACAAGAATAAGATCCACAGCTTGACCATCTTCAGAACAAATAATCAACTTTGAGCAGTTGAAAAAGTGTGTTCCAATCATTCGATTTCCATAAAACTTGGTGAATGTATTAAACACCTGCAGACCTTCTTTTTTGTAGTTGACAACTTTTCCTGAGAATTGCTGTGAAGTGAGTTACGCAACATCAAAACTTGGTACATTTCAGGGTGAAAATTTCGAACTTTTTCGGACTAATGATCTTGAACGCGATATAACTGATTTCATTGTGCTTTTTTTTGGAAAGTTGTCAACTACAAAAATGAAGATGTAGAGTTGTTTAATACATTCGCCAACTATAAAAATCGGCTTATTGGAACATACTTTTTCAATTGCTCAAACTTGACTGACTTACACTGAAAATGGTCAAATTTTATATCTTTCTAGGGAGTCACTCGAACATATATTGGAGTTTCGTGAAGTTTCCAAACCATTAGAAATTTCATAAGCTTTCCGACGGTATATGTCTCATCACGTAACTCCAACCAATGTGACTCCCTAGAAAGATATACAATTTGCCATTTTCAGTGCAAAATGATCAACTTTCTGCGGTTGAAAAACAGTGGCTTTTCAGTAGTCATTTCGAGTCATGAAATGAACTTGAGAATATTTTCCTTGGATGAGCAAGATCATCATGATAATGCACTCTATCCCAAATCACGATCTAAAGAATCCACGTCATCGAACTGTCACCACCTTCGCCAACGCACCCACCCATCTCTAGACAGTAACTTCTCCACCCTCTCTGACTAGAGGCATAGTCATCAACTAGCGGTGTTGTGTTTTGGTCCAACTCTCTGAAACACACATATTCGACTCTCCTGGGTTCTGTTTTCACCTTGTATGGGGTGTCTAACGAGTGACGCCGTATTCATTAGGGGATGTTTGTCAGTCACGGGTATAAAAAAACAAAAAACAAAAACGCAAAACACCCCATTGTTCCTTCCTTCCCTGTGTTTTTGGGTGACTCTTCTCCCATAATCCTTCCTTGTAACAAAAAAAAAAACTGAAAATGACTATGCCTCTGGTGCTGCGCGTCTCTCAATACTTTGGCTTCGTCGCCACCGAACTATCCACACTTTTGTTGCTGGGGTTGATAGTTAGCAAGGGTTCGAAACGATTGGGCACCTACAAGTACGTGATGCTCTCGTATGCCATATTCTCAGTGGTTTATGCAGTCGTGGAGATCATGACACAACCGGTAGGTAGGCTTCTGTGTAGTGGAGGGACCTCTAGTTTGATCTACCAAGGATTGTATCCTAGCAAACCTTCCAGTTTGATCCTATGATCTACCCAGTCCTTGTCTGCCAAATCTTTCATTTTGACCTACTATGACCTCCTCACTTCCAGATCATGCACCTTCACGGAGCCAGCATGTTCATCTACGCCGACAGCTTCCTCAAACGCCATCACGCCATCTCTCGATTCTTCGTCTGCCTCTACTGCGCCTCCTTCGGACTCTGTGTATCCCTCCTGGCCGCTCATTTTGTCTATCGCTACCTTGCCATTTGCAGGTTCGCCAATCTCTTCGGATGACCCATAGGCTCTTTGGTTTTTTCAGACCTCACTCTCTGGCCAAATTTGATGGCTTGAAACTCATCAAACTGTACATTGCCCCAGTGCTCTTCTTCACTATCTGGTTCCTCATTGGCTATGTTCCGTGTGCTCCGTCGGCGCTGAAAACCGAGTATAACAGAGTGCCAATCAGGGAGACCTATGACGAGGACACCTCCACACTTGGCTACCTAGACATTCTGTATTATGTGAGCAATTTTTTGGATGCACTAATCCAATTCGTTGTTACAGTACCCAGACTCTACCGGCAAGACTGTCTACAGTATTCCAGACTTTCTGTCCTGTTTTGGCACATGTGGAATCATGGTAAACAATGGACACTGTAATTTTGAAAGTTGGGGTTTTTCAGGCGATCAATATCCAGGTGATGCTGTTTTGTGGGTGGAAGACGTATGCGAAAATGCAGAGTGTTGGGGCGACGATGAGTTTCAGGACGAAGGAGCTGAATAGTCAGCTGTTCAAGACACTGATCCTGCAGGTTAGGCGTTGACCAGTTTCCTTGGCCCTGTGGGTTTCATGACCCCGTGGGTTTTAACTGCCCCGTGGGTTCCCTGACCCCGTGGGTTTCCTTGACTCTGTTTGTTTCTTTGACCCCGTGGGTTTACTCGACCCCGTGGGTTTCATGACTCTCAGGGTTTCTTGATCCCGTGGGTTACATGACTCCGTGGGTTTCCTTAACCTCGTGGGTTTCATGACTCTGTGGGTTTCCGGTGGTCCTAGGCTATGATTTTCCGGTTCTTATTTTTTGTAACAGGTGTCAGTCTGTGGTCTTGTGCGCTTCAATGAAAGAAACGAAATGAACAAATTCCAAACAATCCCAACTTCCAGACCCTGGTCCCAATGCTAACCATGTTCACCCCAGTGGGTCTTCTCGTAATCCTACCAATGTTCTCCGTCAGCGTCGGAACACTTGCGAATGCTCCAAGTCTGAACGCTGGAATTTATCCGGCGTTAGACGCGACGATTGCGATTTTCATGATCCGAGACTTCCGGGAGGCTGTTTTGTGTGAGTTTCTAGCTGGAGAGGGGACATTTAAAATGAGCAATTTTTGAAATTCCAGGTCGTCGTGGAAGGAAGGTCACCTTCAGCACGACTACTTCCGGAGTACAACATTACTCAGTTTCTACGGATCATTAACTTTTTGTTTCTCTTTTTTTCTATATGCTTTCTCTTTGGCACATAAACCAAAATCTTATTGCTGAAAATTCGATTACCTTACATGATTAGATTTCCTTTGCCATGTGGAGTTACCAATTGATCAATCTACTAACAGAAAAGAAACACAGACATTTGATTCCTGAGAATGCCGATATTCCTCCAAGTCACCCAATACGCTGGGTTCATAATTACAGAACTCACTAATATGCTTTTACTGTGGTTGATCTTGACAAAATCCAATAATCGATTTGGGTCATACAAGTATGTGATGATGTCATACGCATTGTTTGCAATGGTCTATGCGGTTGTTGAGATATTGACGCAGCCGGTAAGTGCGCTCTACTGACTAGGTAATGTTTGGAGTTACAACATGTGTTGTATATCATTGGAAAGCGGAGAAAATTTGCGATCGATTGATATAGTTTGTTTCTGCTGAAGACTCCGTATTGTCGAGAAAATTGGCTCTGGAGTAGGTTGACCGACCCAGTTGGTTTGTGCAAGTCAACTTCAAAATCAATTTTCTCGAGAATGCAGAGTCCTATGCAGAAACAAAGTTTACCAATCGATAGAAAATCGTTTCAGCTTTCCAATGATATACAACACATTTTGTAACTCCGAACATTGCTCAGGTTATTTCCTAGTGAAGGTTGTGCTCACTCAATGGAGCGCACTTTCAGATCGTCCACACTTCTGGAGCCTGCCTGATTGTCTATGTGGATAGTTTTCTGAAATTCGAAAAGACAGTTTCCCATCATCTGGTGACGCTCTACTGCGCCACGTTTGGACTATGCTGTCTACTTTTGGCCACTCATTTTGTGTACCGGTTTGTGGCCATATGCAGGTTTGTTCTAGATTTCTTGGTAGTCCAACTGTCCATAAACCTCTCAGACCTCAAAACATGCAATGTTTCGAAGGACTCAACCTCCTTCTTTTCTACACCATTCCGTTTTCCATCTCGATTCTTTGGTATCTAGATGTTCATTATTGGATGTCGATGTCGAGTCTGAAAACTGAGTTTATGAGGTTTGTGGATATCTGAACCAACTTAAAACTTGTCAGGGGTTTTTTTTCAGAGTTGCTGTTTTTGAAACCTATGAGGATGACACTGCCCGATTGGGGTATATTTCTGCTTTCTATTATGTGAGATTTGGAACTTAATTCAGTTTCTAAAAGTAACACTGATCAATTACAGTATACCAATTCATCTGGACAAGTTGTGATAAACTGGCTGGATTTTCTGGCCTCATTTTTAGTCTGCGCGATTATGGTTGGGTTTTTCCTCATCTTCAACTTTCGAAGAGAACATTTCAGCAAATTCTAATTCTCACTATGATTATTTGCGGCTGGAAGACGTACCAAAAGATGGGGAGTGTTGGGGAGACGATGAGCAAGAAGACAAAAGAGCTCAATAGTCAGCTCTTCAAGACGTTGGTGCTCCAGGTGCATTTTAGTTTCAACACTTGGTCATTCTACCATATTCCAGACCCTGATCCCTTTGTGCACCATGTTTCTCCCAGTTGGCTCTCTTTTGGTTCTTCCAATGTTTTCTATCGAAATCGGGAGGCTTGGAAATCTCTCTACCTTATACGCAAGCTTCTATCCGGCCGTCGACGCGTTGATAGTCATTTTTATGATCCGTGATTTCAGGAATACGGTACTTTGTGAGTACGGGAAACTTTACTTGTTTGTTTGAATGATCGAAAGTTTGGCAGGCCGGAAATCGGATAAGAAGTCGAGAGTCACTCCTGCGCAGAGGTCATCTAATTATACAAGTGGAGATTAGAAAGGATATCCGGGACAAAGAGAATGGCATAATACTGAATGAAATAACCAAGGTCAACACAAATAATGAAGTTTTATCATGAGAAATCGATTCACTTTTGATTTTTTAAACTTGAAATTCAATTATCAGAAACATTGAAAGTACCGTCCAATAAGATGTACAAATGGACCATTTTCAGTGGAAAATGATCAACTTTGAGCTGTTGAAAAAGTATGTTCCAATAACCCCATTTCTATGAAACTTGGTGAATGTAATAAGCAACTCTAAATCTTCATTTTTGTAGTTGACAACTTTTTACGAAAATCGCTGTGAAGTGAGTTACGCGACATTCAAACTTGGTACATTTCAGGGTGAAAATTTCGAACTTTATTGGAGCAATGATCTTATACGCGACGTAACTCACTTCAAAGTAATTTTCAAAAAAAATTGTCAACTACAAAAATTAAGATCTAAAGTTGTTTAATACATTTACCAATTTTCATAAAAATTGGATGATTGGAACATACTTTCCAACTGCTCGAAGTTGACCATCTTGCACTGAAAATGGTCATTGTATTTCTCATTGGACGGTACCAGAGATGCGCGGACAGCAAATTTTTTTTTACGGACAACGGAATTTTTTTTTTCTGTCCGGACAATGGACAACGGATGACGAACTGTCCTTGCATCTCTGGACGGTGTTGTATGTCAGTTGGAGTACCCAGAAGGGTCAGACTTGGAAACTTTGGTTTCGCAAGTTTCAATTTCAATGTGATGTTGAGTTTCTTTGGATTGTAAGATCTATGGATTCAAGAAATCTTGAAGGATTCGCATAGAACCCCTATTGGACGGTACTGTAGTCTTGGTCAAGTGTCCTGCAGGTGACCTAGAAGCCCAAAACATGAAAACAGATGATTAGTCTTAATTTTCTATTCGGGTTTCCGTTATGCACCAAACTCTTCGATCATCAAAAGACAAATGAACTCAATCGTCCGTTACTCAAGATCCTAGTGCTAGTATCCCGCAATTCAAGTATTTTCCAGCCCGATCTTTGTTCCTTCAAATGTGACTAATCACCCACATCCACATCTGCTGACAAATTTCCTTGTCACCAAAAATCACCCTTAAAAATTTCTCTGCTATTCCATTGAAAAACATTGTAGTATGTATTCTTGTTATTAATCATTGTTGTTTTCACTCAATGCCAACTACAAAAAACCTTACTATATAAAATTGAGTGATTCTACCTAACTAGACTTCCTATCATGCATCTCTATCTGCAAATTCCCCAATATGTGGGTTTCGTGTTCACCGAGATCACCAACCTATTGCTATTGTGGTTGATCTTGACTAAGTCTTCCCATCGATTGGGATCCTATAAACATATCATGATGTCCTACGCCTTGTTTTCAGTGGTCTACGCGGTGATCGAGATAATGACACAACCAGTAAGCGAGCTCCATTGAACTCGGAACTTTTAGCTATTCAGGTGATCTACCTCTCCGGAGCCTGCTTCTTCATCTACATCGACAGCTTTCTCAAGTACCAAAAATCCATCGGGCTGGTCCTAATGGGCCTCTACTGTGCTAGCTTCGGCCTATGTGTGTCCCTTCTAGCCACACATTTTGTCTATCGATATGTGGCCATTTGCAGGTTTATTATTAGCCATGAGTCTCAATTTTTCTTCCACTAAGCCCATTTTCAGACCACAAAACCTGCATCAATTCCAAGGCTTCAAACTTCTTCGGGTTTACCTGGGACCGGTTTTCCTCTCGGGTTTGTGGTACTTCACTATTGTAGTTTTACTGGGACCCAGTGTCGTCAAGGAGGAGTACATGAGGTTAGGAAAGAGAAACAGAAAAAAAAACCAATTGAAATTTTCAAGGGACCCCATAAAAGAAATGTACACTGAGGACACCTCGAAACTTAGCTACATTGCCGCATTGTATTATGTGAGTTTTTTTTTTGTTATAAGAAGCCCGCGAATTTCAAAAAGTTTTCTTTCAGTATACTGACCAGTCTGGAAAGTTTGTGATATCTTTCGTCGACTTCATCGGAGCATTCACGCTTTGTGGAATTATGGCAAGGCTCTAAACTCAATTCTATGTAATTGCTCATCCTAACAATTTCAGCAATTTTGCATTCTAACAATGACTATTTGCGGTTGGAAGACTTATAAGAAATTGGGGAGTGTTGGCGATTCGATGAGTCGGAAAACAAGGGAACTCAATAGTCAGCTTTTCAAGACTCTGGTTTTCCAGGTGACCTAGAACCTGAATCATCACCATATAGACCATCTTTTCAGACGCTGATCCCTCTATGTATCATGTTTGGCCCGGTTGGAGGGCTCTACATCCTGCCAATGTTCTCTATTAGTGTTGGAAAGTGGTCGAATGCGCCGAGTGTGTACGCTGGATTCTATCCGGCACTCGACGCGTTGGTCGCGATTTTTATGATTCGAGACTTTCGGAATACGGTTCTTTGTGAGTTTTATATAGAGTTTGGAAAGATAGGTATATGAGTTTCAGGTAGAAATGATGGGAAGACATCGAAAATCAGCACCACACCGGCGACGCACCACTCATCCACTGTGGCTTGATATACTTTGTATTCTTATAATGTATTTTCGATGGATTTTTGGAATGAACTTTTGATATTTAGGCGGTCTTGTTGTCGACTTTGACAGAGGATGAAGAATTCTGAGGGATTCCGAGGTGTTCAGAAGGATTCTGAGAGGTTCAGAAGGAATTTGAAGGATTCTGAGAGGTTCAGAAGGAACTTGTGGAATCTAAAGAACTCTTGTAATGCTTGAAAGGTTTTGGAGTACATAACCGTTGACTTTCACAATGCATTAGATTATTTCAAATCCAGTTACACTCTTCCAAGTTCCTTCACAGTACAGTACTGTCCAATAAGATACATATGCATTGCATAAAATGGTTGCATATTATGCAACCATTTTCAATGCAAATTGAACAACTTTGAGCAGTTGAGAAAGTATGTTCCAATCACCCGATTTCTATACAACTTGGTGAATGTATTAAGCAACTCTAGATCTTCAATTTTGTAGTTGACAACTTTTTACGAAAACTGATGTGAAGTGAGTTACCATGTTTTGTAAATATCGGGTAGTTGAAACATACTTTTTCAACTGCTCAAAGTAGATAAATTTTCACTGAAAACGGTCGAATTGTACATCTTATCATAACTTCAGAAGTCTGAAGAAGTGTAACGAGTTTTAAAAGAATCTAACGGAATCTAAAAGAGCCTGTCGAATTCCAAACGACACTGACAGATATTTGAGGATTCTGAAAATTTCCAAAACAATATCGTGCTCATTGAAATTTGATGTCTCGAATGAGCTCATCTTGTTTATTTTCCCCCCTAGACACATCTAACAACTGACGCATATTTTTGTTGTCAACTCATTAACAAGAACAAAATGTTCGCATTGTCTATAACTTTTTCCAAAACTCAGTTCCCTCCAAATGCGTCTCCTCTTACAAATCCCTCAATACATCGGTTTCTTCCTCACTGAAATTTTCAACACCATCCTTCTCTGGTTGCTCATTTCGAGATGCTGTAGAAAATATGGACCTTACAAGTACATTATGATGTTCTACACGATATTTTGCATGGCATATGGTATTGTGGAGATTCTCACGCAACCAGTAAGTGAAGCAAGTTTTGTTGAGCAAACTTCCATGTATCATTGTCAGGTGCTTCATACATATGGCGCCGGGATGATCATCTTCATAGATGGTGTTGTTTTGAAGCATGAAAAATCGGTATCCTTGATTCTTCTTGGTTCATATTGTGCCTCATTCGGAATGTGCATTCTTCTGCTGGCACTTCAGTTCGTCTATAGATACGTGGCAATTTGCAGGTTCGTCTGTTGACCTGGATGCTCTATTGAAACTTTTTTTAGACCCCAAAAACTGCACTACTTTTATGGCGTGCATCTTCTAGGACTCTACATAATTCCAATGCTTTTATCTTTGTTCTGGTTTTTGCTAGTTACCGTATTCCTAGGCCCTTCTGAACTGAAAGCAGAGTATATGAGGTGAGGATGGAAATCGGGATAGAAAGAAAACTTGTATTGCAGAAACACTATCCGTGAAAACTATGGCGAGGACATTTCCTACATGGTCTATCTATCGGCGTTGTATCATGTAAGAAACTTTTATGGAGGTTTGAAAGTTTTCAGACCTTTTTCTAACAATGAGATTGTTTGACTTTTTGAGTTGAACTTTTTCTCAAAATTGGGGTCAAGGGAAAGTCGACCACGCAGATTCAGAATCTGAAGTGAAAATTAGCAAAATGCTTAGGTGAATCGAGTTATGATCCTATATTGATCTTGAAGGTAGATGCAACTTTGCATGGCCATAACTCGATTCACATGATAATTTTGCTAAGTTGCATATCAGATTCTGAATCTGCGGGGTCGATTTTATCTTACTACATGTTTTGAGAAAGAAAATTCAACCCCAAGAATCCATGCAACCTCCCTGTAATACCCCGAAGATTTCAAACTTCCAGTACACCGATAATTCCGGAAACCTGGAGATTCGATGGGCCGAGTTTCTGTCTGCAATCGTTATTGGTGGGATCATGGTATGTTACGGTAACCCATCACTACAGTAGTCCATGTCTTCAAAATTTTCCAGCAATCGTGTATCTATACAATGTTTGTGTGTGGGCGGAGCACCTATAAGAAACTGCAAAGTGTTGGAAAGTTGTTGAGTCGGAGAACCAGGGAGATGAATGATCAGTTGTTCAGGACGTTGGTTTTGCAGGTTAGCGGTGGCCTAGCTTTCCGTCTTAAGATTTCCTCTTCCAGACTATCGTCCCCGTGTTCCTACTATTCCTCCCTATTGGCTTACTCATCACTTTTCCAATGTTCTCCATAAGTTTTGGCATCTACACAAACGCTCCAGTTTTATTCCAAGGAATCTACCCAGCGATAGACGCCTTGATTGCCATTTTTATGATCCGCGATTTTCGAAATACGGTTTTCTGCGGGAGATGTGTATTCTCGAAAAATCGACTCACAAGTCAACCAGTAAAACTTTCGTCGAATTCTGTGAACATGTTTTGAGGGAGAGAATGAAGTTTCTCAATTATGTGACGTCCTCGCTGGATAGAAGAGCTATTATGACTTTAATGGCATTCATAATTACTTAATAGTCGCTTCTTTGGCACCGAAACAATTCCCCCACTTCTCGAGCAAAACTCCACGGCTTCCTTCCTTCTTTCAGCCCGGCTCCTTGAATCAAACATGTACCCCTCTATCTCAACACAAAGCAGTCTCCTTCTCCTTCTGATACTATTCTTCAAAATCGTCTTCTTTCTCGTCATCATCTCTCATCCCATTCACTGTTCCGCCGTTCTCATTGATAGTGACTATTTGGTGAATGATGAGGATGCGCCGGATCCGAGTTTCAAGAGAAGGAATTGTACCAGACAACCGGCGGTTATAGACAAGCTGTTGAGTGGGACAGGATATAATAAGTTGAAACTGCCGAGTAAGTGAAACTATCTCTAGCTTAGCCTAAGAGTAACGCCCGCTAAGCTCAGACCTGACGCCCGCTAAGCTTAAGCCTAACACTCGCTAAGCCTAAGCCTAATGCCCCCAAAGCCTAAGCCTAACGCCCGCTCAGCCTAAGTTCAAGGCCCGCTAAGATTAAGTCTATTGCCCGCTAAGCCCAAAGCCTAACGTCGGATAAGCCTAGGGTTAACAACCGCTTAGCCTAGGCCTAAGGCCCGCTAAGCCTCAGCCCCAGGCCCGATGAACCTAAGCCTAAGGCCCGCTAAGCCTCAGCCGCAGGCCCGATTAGCCTAAGCCTAAGGCCTGCTAAGCCTAAACCTAACGCCCACTAAACCTAAGCCTAACACCAACCTTATTCAGATGAGGAAGGAGTCACTGTTCAGGTGGAATTCTGGATCCACGCGATCACTTCTATCAATGAAATCACCAACGACTTTGAGGTGAGAGTCCAAATCACCTTCCCACTCCATCGAAAAGGTTTCAGATGGACATGTACATCAACGAGATGTGGCTGGACCCCGCGCTGAAATTCGATCATTTGAATCCGTGCAAGCAGAATGTGTCTGTTAGTTATGAGGTGAATCTGAAGTATCTCCTTTCCAATGTTTTCCACGTCTTCAGGTTCTCGAAAAACTGTGGACACCGAACAGTTGCTTTATCAACAGCAAGTTTGCGGAAATCCACGACTCCCCGTTTCGAAATGTCTTCCTTATGATCTACCCGAACGGAACGGTTTGGGTGAACTATGTAACGGCCTAGAACCTCAAACCTGGATGAGAATACCCAAAAAAATTTCAGCGAGTTCGTGTCAAAGGCCCGTGTGATCTCTCATTCGAGCTCTTCCCCCTCGACATCCAAGAGTGTCATCTGATCTATGAGAGCTTCAATTATAATAACCTGGAGGTGAGAATGAGATGGAACGAGAAGACAAGGGAACCGGTGTACACTACCGCGAAGATTCGACTTCCCGATTTTGAGCTGATTCGAATCGAGACGACGAGAGTGTCGGCGCCGTATGCGGCGGGCATGTGGGACGAGTTGCATGCCAAGTTTGTGTTCGAGAGACGATTCATATGGTACTTTATGCAAGCGTTTCTACCGACGTATCCGGCAATTTTTATCAGGTACTTTGAGAAAGACGTTTGAAGCGAATTCTGAATCTCACCAGGAGATTTCTCAAGGATCGAGTTATCTGTGATTCGAGTTATGTATAGAAAGTTCTCAGAGGTACCCACATTCGCAAAAGCTCAGACTTTGATCTATAAATGTGCAAATTCAGAGAACATTCTGATAGTCTGTCTAAAAGGAGGTTCCTCGTGAGATGAAGTGTTTGATTCTCCAGTTTTAACAGTTTCATTCTTTTGGTGTCTTGGAGCAAATCTATCCATTGAAATTTCCCAGCTGGATCTCCTTCTCCCTTGGCACCCAAGCGATGCCTGCCAGAACCATGCTCGGCGTCAACGCTCTCCTCGCGCTCATCTTCCAATTCGGCAACATTATGAAAAACCTTCCCCGTGTCTCCTACGTCAAAGCCATCGACGTCTGGATGCTCGTCTCCATGACATTCATCTTCTGCTCTCTTCTAGAGTTGGCCATCGTCGGGTACAAGACCAAGAACGAGGAGCGAAACGAAAAGCGACAGCGAAAACTTGGCAAAAATCTTTTGGATAATTTGGAGGATTCTCCAGTGGGATTTGGACGAAAGTATGAGAAGCGATTCATGCTTCCGGAGAATAGAAGATATGGGAAAGTGGAGAGCGTTGTCAATTTGCAAGTTTTCAAGGATGTCTGGAATTGGAGTCCGGAGAGAATCGACAGAATCTCCACTATCCTATTTCCGGCGTGCTTTGCTATATTCAATGTGAGTTTTAGTTTTTCAGAGGATTTAAAACTTCAAAATTTTTCACATTTCAGATTGTCTACTGGTCCTACTACTATAACAAGAAGTTGGAGAAGGCTGCAGCGATGAAATTGGATGGACATCCCCCATAATTTATTACTCATTATATACATAAACTTCTTGCCATTTCAAAATCTAAAATTCTCAAAGTCTTCCTTATAGAATTCTGGGGGAAAATCGATTGGGATTTTTAAGACAATGGGCTCCTCTGGCAGTTTTTTAGGCTCTTGCGGTCGAGGACTCCTTCGGCCAGCACCTCCAAAAACTAGTCCCTCGATTTTGGCGAATGGGATTTCGAACATGGCGGACCAGAAGATGGCGACGACGAATGAGATGGCGGTGACGGGAAGGACAGTGTCCAGGAACTGAAAATGTGGGCATCTCGATGTTAGGTTTAGGACACACAGAAATCTATGAATAGACTTTTTGAGTTCAGATGTTTGATGTGTTTTTGATTTTCAATCTTCTACATCAAGCAACTTTAGATCTTCATTTTTGTAGTTGACAACTTTTTACGAAAATCGATGTGAGGTGAGTTACGCGACATCAAAACTTGGTACATTTCAGGGCAAATTTTGAACATTTTCGGACAAACGACCCGACATAACTGTCTTGATTGTGATTTTCGAAAAAAGTTGTCAATTACAAAAATGAAGATCTAGAGTTACTTGATACCCCTGCAAATTTCAGAAGAATCGAATGATCAAAACATATTTTTTCAACTGCTCAAAGTTGATCATTCTGCAATTCTATCACCAAAAGAGATAGAATAATGGCCAGCGCTGTATGCCGTGACCTTTTCTTTCTTATCACTAAGATCGTCATAACAAAATTTACAATTTCCTTCCTTGTTTGCTCAATTTTCAAACCAAAATCCAAAGTTCTTTTTCTGAACTTCCTGAAGCTAGGGGAGGGTCGCCACTTACGAAGTAGGAAAGAGTCGAGAAATACAGCTCCGAATGATTCTTGCCAAAGAAGTATCCGCTGACCATGATATGCACCAAGTACGCACAGAATGATAGTCTGGCGAGTGGAGTCCAAAACGGGAGACTCATGAAGTCGTTGAGCAGTCCCTTTCGATAATACGTGGAGATCACTATCCAAGACAGCGCAAGACCCCACAGAACTCGACTGAAGCAGCTGAAATCGTTGGGGATTGTAGATCAAAAGTAGGCCAATAGTCTATATTGGCAATAGAGCAAACTTTCGTACCTGTACAAAGCAGTCTGGAATGGGGTCCAGAGGTGTCCAGACGAGTAGTCTTGAATGATGAGAACCACAAAGATCATGGAGCAGATCGAGAGAATCCACATGACTCGATCTACCCACTACAAAATTTTGCAAACTCGCTCCATTGAGAAACAACTTACAGGATTGATATTGAGTTTTGGCACTCGCCGCATAAAGTAACCCAGAACCATTCCCATGATGTAGATTTGACAACGGATCAGCGGATTGTAGTAGTTCCATAGGTCGTAGCGTCTGAAAGTGGAAATTAGCTATAGAGCGCGTTTGCCTCCTAAGCCTTACCTAACACTAGGATCAAACCTCGGATCCTTGGGTCCGAAGTCAAAGTCGGTTGGTGGGAAATGCCAGAAAATGATTTGATAGGCGTTGAAAGCGGTGGAGGCGGAGAAGGCTAGCATTGCGGCGAGCAGCCCGAACACCACACCGCCCATGGCAAAGCTGAGCAGAATCAGAGGGCTCATGATGTAGAGTTGAAAATCTGTGGCCAGGTACCACGAGATGACGTAGCACTGAAAAACAGTGAGGTCAAAAACAAGCCAAGCCAAGTTTTTGCTTACAATCTTCCCCGTGTCCACCAGATTGTCAATGTAGAGCAAGTTGAGCCAGTAGTTCTCGCGACACGTGTCGTCCGCCACAGCCGGCGACATGAACAGTGGCATATCGCGCATGATGCGGGTGTAGACGAACGTGAAGAAGATGATGGTGATGTAGTAGACGGGACTCAGCCGAGCGATTCGATGCACGTAGAACATGAGCCATCCGCCGGGGGATAAGACGGCGTGGCGTTGTTTTTGCAGAGTTTTGAACCAGAGGAACGAGAGCAGGAAGGCCGAGATGAAGAAGAAGGTGTCGACGGCGAAGTAGGCGTTGATGAGAAGAGTGCCCATGTAGGTCTTGGTGAAGTCTAGGAGGTCCATGGGGTTGCCTGGAAAGTCCATGGGGTTCATGGGGTTCATGGGGTTTATGTGGTCCAAGGGGTCGTCTGGATTCTAGGGGAATAACCCATAACTCACTGCAGACAAGAAGGAAGATGGCGGCACAGTGACCCATGATGACCCAGATTGTGGAGATGGTACGGATACAGTTGAGAGAGGTTACTTGGCCTTCCTGGAAGCCTTTTTATGAATTTTCGGGATTCTTGGAAGTTCCTAGATCTTCATGAACATTCTAGGCACTCAAGCTGTAGAGAGTCTAGAATTTTCTTATTTCTAGATTAAAGGATCTTCCTTCCCAATTACCAAAACTTTGGTTTTGGTTCGAGGATTCTGAAGTCTGAAGGGACTCTAGAAACTTCCCAATTTCCCCATTACCTTATGACACTCGTTCATACTAAAAATCTCCTTTACATTCCGATAAAAGGAGAACGCCATGAAGCACTTCCACCAAAACTTTGAGCTGTTCTCCATCCTTTCGCAGTCAATTTTCGATCCACGATTTTGGTAGTAATAGTCCACAGTGCCGGATAGAATCGAGTTAAAGACGATTAGAGATAGAGCGGCTCTAGAATCCAATGAATCAGATTTCGAAGTTTTGTTTCGACTTACAACACTACAAAAGTTCCCGACGTTGCCTTCGGAATCCGTCCATTCACATTCCGCACACTGCACACTGGCGATCGCTCGTTGCTCACTCCGATGGCTGAAATGGCCCAAGTTTTTTTCCATATTTTTACTATTAACAAACGCAAAATTCTGTCTGTCTGTGTCTGTCTGTTTGTCTGTCTGTCTGTCTGTCTGTCTGTCTGTTTGTGTCAGTCTGTCTGTGTCTGTCTGTCTGTGTCGTGTCTCCCGCCCTAGCGCAGTCCCCACTGGACCGAAATTTCCCAAATTTTCACAGGTTATCAGAAATGGGGCCTGAATGACGCCCGTCTTTTTCGAAGGTCCTTCTGGTGGTCTAGAAACTTCTCGTACCTGCTCTAAAATATTCAGTTAGATCCTCATCGCGACAAGCGTACGGTAGACAAATGTCGACGCCGATTTGAGGGAGCTGACAAGAGTCTTTTAAGTTGTTGGCGCGCATTTGAATGTCGAAGTGGATTCTGAAGGGGTTTCGGTTTAGAATTTCGGTCTAGAACTGTCTAGGTACCTGTAGTAGTCTCCCTTGATAGTTCGATTCAGGCTGGTAGAAAAAATGCTGACAGATTTGCATTCTGAGAAAGCGCCAGTGCTCAGAATATGTCCTCGCGCGATGCCCGAGCCGATTTTGCCAGCGGCATCCATCACTAAACGAGAAAATGATAGCCTAGAATATCAAATTTTAGGCCTATCACCTACTTGGAATCAGGTACTCCCTTCTCTCGAGCTCACTCATCGTCGATGGAGCCGCTGTTGTTGTGTGTCGTCGGACGTGGCGAGCCACGTCAATCATACCGTATCCCAGAAACGACAACTCTTCGTGGCAGGATTGGGAAATGGAGAAGTTGGAAAAGGAATGGATGCCGAGAGCCGCGATGAGATCGCTGGTTTTGTATTTTTCCTGAGAGAATGAGAGAATGAAAAAATCCCGATGATCATGGAATTGTAGACTCTCGGATTTTCGAAATACTAGAGAATCTTGAAATCAAATAATTTTAGAATTGGGAAATCTAAGATTTCAAGAACCTTGGAATTGTAGAATTTTGGAAGCTCAGATTGACAGGATCTCAAAGTCGCGGAATCGTATAATTTCAGAATCGCAGAACCTAAGATTCTTGGAATTTCGAAACCTCAGAATCTCAGAATCGCAGAACCCGAAGGTCTCAGAATCTCAGGATTTCAGAATTCATCAGGATCTGAAAATCGTTGAATCTCGGAACCTCAGGATCTTGGAATTTCGAAACCTCAGACTCTCAGAGTTGATCGGATTCTCCGAGTTTCAGTATCTCAGTACCTCCAAACCTTTCAAAATCTCCCAAAACCCAAAATCCAATATTTCTGACCACCTACTTCCTCAAAGCCATCCCCATAGTATCATTTCCAAATGTTACATTTCCAATTATCTGGGTAACAAAATCTCAGACACCTTGAGACGTCTTCAGAGCCTTTCAGAAGCATTCAGAATTCATCACAACCTTGCAGAGTCGTTCTGAATTCTTCTGAGTTCTTTGGTATCCCTCAGAATCGTTCAGAATCAGTCTGAGTTTTTTAGAATCTTGGAATCGTGGAACCTCGGAGTCTCAGAACTTCGAATTCTCAAAATCTCATAATCTTAGAATCTTAGAATTTCAAAATTTCAGAATCTCAGAGCTTCTGAAAGTCTCAGGATCTCGAGAATCTCAGAATCTCATCCAAAAATGAGAAATCGGGAATCCCGGATCTGAAACCAAATACTGAAAGTCGGGATTCTAAAGTTTTCATGGATTCAAAGACCTCAGAATCTGCCATGTTCGGGTTTTCCAATTTTCAGAATCTTGAGCTCTTTCAGAATCTCAGAGCTTTCGAATCTCAGAATTCCAGAATCTTGGCATCTCAAAATCATTTATCTAGGATTTCTACTCTTGAAACTTTTAAAATATCGATCAGAACCATCTCCAAAAAACCCACCAACTGCTCGATGACCTCCTTGGGATGCGCGACGAGCTCACTCAACAACTCCATCGCTTTCGTCGCGTCGAACTCTAGGCCAGCGTTCGGGCTCGGGAATAGCAAAAAACTCAATAGTATAGAAAATCGTAACATCTTTTTTTTTTTGTCCAAACTGACTCTGAATGATGGGAAGTGAGCCCACTTCAGTAGAGTATGGTCTGATTATCTTTGGGGAGGAAGGGGATTAAATTGTGTTCAAGTTTCAACTGGTTGTTTTTCCTCCTTTCTTATCATCGCTCTTATCAAACGTTTTGGGTGCTCCTAGGGGGGCAGAGTAGAATGATTGAGTGCTAAATAATAAAAAACAATGGGGCGATGGGAGACTGAAAATTGAAATTTGATGAAGAATAGGGCGTGTGACGTAGTAGAAGGAACTCTTTGATGGAAACGCTTAAAGATGAAATTTTTTGTACTATTCAAGCAATATGGCAAGGTATGGGGAAAAGACACACAAAAAAGAGGGTAACCCGTATAGAAATCTCGACTACAAACTACATATGAACATTAGAAAATATCATAGCATCCTGAGGCTGGCGGCAAAACGTCTGGAGGTGTTGAGGACGCCAGATTTTTCGACGAGTTCTCCATCGATAACTGGCAAGATATACATTCTTCAGGGATGCTCAGTTCGGTTAGCGTTTGGCGAACTATCTGAAAAATGTTCAAAAAATTTTATCTGTGTATTCGAGAATTCGGATTTCGCACCATTTCCAATGCCATTTTCCTATGAAAAACCCTTTGAAAACCGCCGAGATTCGACGACTTTGCTCTTCTTATTATCGAGTTTTTGGCTTCCAAATAGACCTCTTCCCCCAGAATGTCTGGGTAGAGATTCGAGAACTCTAGAGGCACGATGACGTCTTCTGAGTGGGTGTCTGGAGGTGGGGCGCTCCAGGAGGGGTCTTTGAGTTGGCGATGTTTGACGAGGCAGGTGTGGTAGGGTCTGGAAAGGAAGATAGAAGTTGAAAAATGGAATTTCTGGAATTCAAAGTATCAGAATCTTTTTAGAATCAGCCAGAATCCTCCAGAGACCTCTAGAATCTCTATCAGATCTTCAAGATTCTTCAGAATCTTTCCTAGCCCTTCAGGGTTCTTCAGAATCGTTTCTGGATCTTCAGGATTCTTCAGAGTCGTTCCTAGATCTTCAGGATCCTTCAGAACCGTTCCTAGACCTTCAAGATTCTTCAGAATCATTCCTAGACCTTCGGGATTCTTCAGAATCGTTCCTAGACCTTCAAGATTCTTCAGAACCGATCCCAGACCTTCAAGATTCTTCAGAATCGTTCCTAGATCTTCAGGATCCTTCAGAATCTTCGAGAGCCTCTCAGGCTTTTTCACAACCTTTTAGAAGGCTCCGGATGCTCTAAAATGCTCCAGAATCTCCCTATTCACCTATAATATCTCGGCCCGGCGCTCTCCGGCTCCGGCCGCAACCAATGCACATCCGGATTGATCTCCGACGTCGACGCGCAAACCACCAGATCCTGCCCCAGCGGCGACTGCTCCAGAATGCCCTTGTTGTAGGCGTCGGTGAGGTCCTGGTGGAATGGCGGGAGCGCGTAGTCCTTGCGGATGCTCTCGGCAAGAGGTTTGAGGATTTCTGAAAAGAAAAGCGGCTCTTTTGGGTGTCCCGATGCCTTCCACTAACCTTTCAACTCCTCGCCACTCTTCTCCGACTTCTTCAACCCGCGTCGACTAATCGAGTGACACGTGTCCGCTACTAGATTCGGCTCCCGCTCCTCCAACTTTCTCAACAATGCATGCTCGCCCCATCGACAACAAGCGTTCAGCAGCTCTAGCTCTGTCGACTGCAAAAACTGACTCCTCGCTAACTCGGTCATTTCACCGGCGGTCAGCTCGAAGAGCGTGTTGGAGGAGGAGATTCGAGAGAACTCGCGCTCGATGAAACGGAATGCGTGCGTGGAGATGTAGTGGCAATTGTTGGCGCGACTCCATTGAAGGATGTGCACGACGTTGTCAGCGGAGAGATTCCTCACGACCACGTCTTCGCAGGCTTGAACCATTTGCTGCACCTCGAAAAACCTGGCGATCTCTATAATCTGTAGCGCCCGGGCCAGCTGCACATCCGGCGACTTGCCACTCGTCGTGATCGCTTTCGCTTGGGATAGAGAGGAAATCGAGTCCTCGCTCTTCGGCGCGAGACCCCAATCCAGACGGTCCGTGTAGAGGAAGGCGACGAAGAGCGGCGCGAACGCTCGTGGGAAGATCATATCGGAGACGACGATTTTTCGATGATCATCGTCGCGCTTTCTCGCCAATAACGATCGAATGATGGGGCTTCGCGAGGCGGCGATGAGCGATGAGCAGCGGATGGAGAAGTTGCTGTTTTCCGAGGTGGTTGGAGATTTTCCTTCCACCACCTCGATTATCAAGTCTCCGCTCTTCAAATCCGCTCGATACATCGCCCTCAAATCCTCCTCCATTCTCTTCTGACACCCAAACTCGTGGCACAACTCTGCCAAAATTGCAGTATTTCTTGTAGACTCCGCCCATTTTTCTGTGTAAATGTAGCGCTTCAAAAAGTGCTCCACGTCTTCGGGTTGAAATTTGCGGAATCGCTCCTCGTTTTGTAGAATGTAAGAGGTTTCAGAATCGGGGATTTTGAGATTTTTACATCGTTGAGTGAGGAATAGACGGTTGCAAGGGATGGTGAGCGTCTAAACAGTGAGAAAATTGCAGCGGGAAATTTTGAATTTTTTTCAAATTCACCTGGAAAACCAAATTCAAATCTGCCGCCCACTCATTCTCCCCGGCCTCCTTCAAGTTCTCCATCAAACTTTTCGCGGGTTTTCTCGTGTTATCTGAGCATTTTTGAAGCGCTAAAAGTCGCGAGTCCGCTTCGAACTCTTCCAAAAGCAGATCGAAGTCCTCGATTGGCCATAGGCGAATGAGCTCTTCGAACGGACGGATTTGCTCTCGGGCCGAAGTTTTTCGCTGGAATTCGAATTCGATGGATTCCGAATGTTCTAGAATCGAAGAAACTCACTTTGAATGAGAATTTCAGACGGGAAGTGGCGCTGAGAGCACTGGCAATACGGCGGGGACTTTTTGAGCCGCTAAGTTTTGGAGAGTTTGATGTGGAGATTTGGCTGCAGATGTTTTATATTTTTGATCGGATTTGATGCTCTTTTTATGATTTTTGTGTTTTTAACAGCTTTTTCTTTTTTTTCAGTTTGTTTCAAATATTTTTGTTGCATTTTTGTCTATTTCGACATTTTTTAAAGCTTTTTGTATTTCAAAACACTAACCTTACGTTATCATTACCCACATGCGACGAGCCGCCGCCCATTCCTCTCGGGAAAAGCCTGAAATTTGATTTCTTGTATTCAAATTTTCTTTTAATCAGAGAAATTAGAGATTTTATTGCAAATTAATGTTGAAATTTTTTTTTGCATCCCACTTAACATTTTTTTCACTTTTTATTGAGAAAATCGCTTCAAAATATCTGAAAAACTCGTTGAAAATTAATGAAAAAAAGACTTTTCCTCGAAATAATGCAAGCGCGCTCCGTCGAGCGCGTCGCGGCTGACCGCTCCGCAGTCACGGGGTGTTCTGCAGCCAGTCTCGCCACGTCATTTCATCGCTTTCCACTCCGTTTTCAACACTAATTTTGACCATTTTTCGTCATTTATGGCTTCTCAAAAGCTGGAAATTCAAATTCTATATTGATTTTTCGTTATTTTGAGCTATAATCCACGAAAAATGACCTAGAATGAAGGATTATTTTGCTTATCAAAAATTGCGAAATTTCTGTGAAAATTGGTTGTTCAGTTTCATTTCACAAAAAACTCTGCTCATAAAGCATTTTCTTTGAGAAATAACCGAGTTTCAAGAGAGTTCTCAAGATCTTCGCTAGCGACAACCGGTTTTCTCAATGTTTACAAACCACGGATCGATAAATTATACACGTTGTTCGTCTCCCCTTACCCGCTTGTTTCTGTTGCCTGGACTGAATCATATGATTTGTCACCGTTCTTTCTCTTTATTCTTTCGCAATCGTCTGCCAACATGTCATCTACTTGCTCATCGTGTGACCAGTCATATTATTTTATTCGAAACACTCACAAATATTGATCAATTTTCAGGGGTTCCATTTCTTTTATCTAACTTCAACAACACCAACGAAAGAGAATGGCCGCCATGAACCCGGAATAGTGAGTTTTCTAAATCTCACCGGCGGGTTCAATTGTAACCGATGGTTTTTCCAGCGATTACCTCTTCAAACTGCTCCTCATCGGAGACTCCGGTGTCGGAAAATCGTGTCTGTTGTTGCGTTTCGCCGACGACACCTACACCGAGTCCTACATCTCCACAATCGGAGTCGACTTCGTGAGTTTTTGAATTCCGAGGTTTTCGCGTTACAATGGTGATTTTTCTTCCAGAAAATCCGTACCATTGAGCTCGACGGAAAGACTATCAAGCTCCAAATCTGGGACACAGCCGGACAAGAGCGTTTCCGCACAATCACCTCCAGTTACTACCGTGGAGCCCACGGAATCATCGTTGTTTACGACATCACTGATCAGGTAAGTAAACATTCAATTTGTGTTGTTGCGTTTCAAAGTTCTAATTCGTTGTGTTTTTCAGGAAACTTTCAACAACGTCAAGCAATGGCTTCAGGAGATCGATAGGTACGCGTGCGAAAACGTCAACAAGCTGTTGGTCGGAAACAAGTGCGATTTGACGGCGAAGCGAGCTGTCGAGACTCAGGCCGCACAGGACTACGCTGGACAACTCGGAATTCCATTCCTCGAGACGTCGGCCAAGTCATCGACCAATGTCGAGCAGGTTGGTACAGAGATTTTTCAAAATCTGTCGAAATCGTGATGACGATATCAACAGGCCGCTAAATCAATCGAAGTTTTCTCAGATAGTCGAAAAATCTGTGCATATAATTCGTTTCGATTTCCTCATTTTGGGGCTCTCCAAATTGTCCAGAATTTCATTTTGTTTTGTTTAGTTCTTAGAGAAAAAACATTAAGAAGCATCCAAATTTATCCCATTGGATGAAAGATGGCTAATTTTCCATATAATCCGAATTTTCATAAGAAACTTCGCTATTGCAAAATATCAATGCTGAGCATTGAGAAACATGCTGAAAAATGTCATTGCTCACCTAGTTTATCTTCTTCTTTAGGCCTTCCTCACCATGGCGTCCGAGATCAAGTCGCGCATGGGACCAGTTCAGGGAGCCGGAGGAGCTCCAGGAGTTCGCATCACGGGAAGCCAACCGGTTCAAGACAAGAAGAGCGGCGGATGCTGTTAAACAGAAACGATCTATCGATTGATTAACGCAAACAACTATCATTGTGATACCCCTTTCTGATTCTAATCGTCTTCTGATCCAACACCACCACCATCATCTTCTTCTTAGTCGTATTTTCTTTCGCCTTTCTTAAATCTAATGTCTTCTTTTTTTCACTTTTCCCGCTATCCGTTCCCTTGTAAAACTTTCTCTTTTCTGAGCTGAAAAAAATCCCCCAAAATTCACGTCGTAACCTAAATTATTGTCTTCTTGAATGTGTGTCTGTGTGAATGTACATCCCATCCTCCTCTCCCCCCTCAAAAACGAAGCATAGAGAATTTGTGTTGTGAAAATATATCCACCTGTTTCCCCAAACACCCGCAACTTTCCCCTGCATCCCCCAAGAGTTTTATATACTTGCTTCCCTATGTTTTCCACCTTCTTTCTCTCTCTCTCTAATCTGAGCTCCCCTATCCATACATAAATGTGAATTCTAAAAACCAATCAATTGTACATTTATTAGAGATTCATCACATCATTGTTAGTTTTGTTAGGCTCCTACACTTCATCTAGGCAGAAAACCAGCTACTGAAGAAGTCGAATTTCGCCGCCAGGTACAACAGTTGCAAGACGATCAGTGCGATTCCCAACCAGAACCAGTCGAACAGCGGAATCCGCCTCGGCACGACGCCTTCATCGCCTTCATCTGCCGAGGTGGCGTCCATTGCGGAGAAGTCCTCCTCGAGACAGTCGATTACCATCGCGTCCTCGTTCTCGATAACGATCCCGAGACGTTTGGCGATTTTCTGCAAGGATGCATTCGGTTGGAAGATGTCAGGAGACGATATTAAGAACTACCTTCAACTCCTCGGCACCCAAATGGACCACCTCTCCCGGCGCGTTCCAATAAAGAAGAGCCAACGCATCCTCGGCACTTCCGATGGCCTCTCCACTGCCCGACGGAGCACGATCCCATTGGAGAATCGGGTCGAAGACGTTGGCGAAGAGCTCGTCGGGACTACGTGGAGCGCCGCCGATGACCGGGATGTAGAACCACATGTTGCCTGGAAATCGGGGGGATTCAGAAGACGTGCCTTCGGATTCAGAATACCTGAGACGAAGTCACAATCCTCGACGGTGGCTCGAATCTCCTGCGGACTCCAAACTTTGGCGTCCGTCCACACGTACTTGTCATCGGAAATCGTGAGCTGACAAGTGAGCGGTTGCGATGGATAGTGCTCGAATGGGACCGGATTCCACGAGTTGCGGACGATGATGTAGGCGGGACGGTTGGAGAGAAGGAGCTGCGTGGCCATGGGGACAAACTCGGCGAGCCACTTTTGCGAGTTGGCCGTTTGAGGTGTGACGCACACTTCCAGCAGCCACATCGGACATGGCGTCTGGAATTTTGGAGTTTTAGGGTTTATTAGGCTGGGCTTATAGGCTGAACTTCACATATTCGGAATTCTAGGTTCTAGGCCATGATTCAGATATCCTTGCCATAATTTTCTTGGCCAATTCTAGGCAGTTCTAGGCCAATAAGATTTACAATTTTAATTTCATTTTCAGTGAAAATTGGCCACTTTGAGCAGTTGAAAAAGTATGTTGTAATCACTCGATTTTCATAAAACTTGGTGAATGTATTAAGCAACTCCAGATCTTTTTTTTTGTAGTTGACAACTTTTTATGAAATTCGCTGCGAAGTGAGTTACGCGACATCAAAACTTGGTACATTTTAGTGCAAATTTCAAACTTTTTCGGACCACTGATCTTAAACACGACATAACTTACCTGATTGGGATTTTCGTAAAAAGTTGTCAACTACAAAAATGAAGATCTAGAGTTGCTCAATACATTGACTAAGTTTTATAAAAATCGAATGAACGGAACAAACTTTTTTCAACTGCTCAAAGTTGGCCATTTTGAACTGAAAATGGTCAAATTGTATGTCTTATTGGACGGTACTGATGTCATCTAAAAAACAACAGACAAGTTTCGTTTTTCAGGCAAAGTTTGGGTTTCTAGGCCTCTAATTGTTTCTTTTCAAATGCAATTTTCAGTTTTTGCAAGATGTTCTAGAACCGAGCAATGTGTCATAGAAAACTTGTGCCCTAGAAATTGAGAAATTTGAAAAGTTGGCCATTCTAGGCCTCTTATTCGGAGAAAGTTTGGTCATGTCTGATTTTCGGTTCCGAGAATTCTAGAGAATAGAAAATTTTATAGTTTAGGGGGTTCTAGGATCCTGAGAACAATAGGCAACTAAATAACAGAGATTCTCAGATTTTGAGATTTTGCAGTTTTAAGATTCTGGGATCCTGAGACTCTGAGATTCCGCAGTTTTCAGATCATGAGATTCTCAAAATTAGAAAACCTGAACACGACAGATTCTGAGGTCCTTAAATCCATGAAAACTTCAGAATGCCCGAACCTCAGAATTGGATTTCAGATTCGAAACTTCCGATTTCTCATTTTCAGATCCTGCTTCAGGAATCCTGACTGTTCTAGAAGCCAGCAACTCCCAGATTCTCGATGTTTTGCTTTCTGTATTCTGACCTTCAGAATCTCCAATCTCGATTTGACTTCTAATCAAAAAATCGCAATTCCAAATCAGTCTCTTTTTCCGCTATCCAATTCACCCTCCACTCCATCAAAATTCTTGTCCGTTTTTCTCCCCAAATTCATTTCTCTTTTCCCCATGTCCTCGATTTCCCGCCAAGAAGAGACCAAAAAAAGTGTACACGTACTAGAACATGTATAGATTTGTACTAGTCTTCATAAAAACGAAAAACAAGAGACAAGAACATTAGAAGGGGGGGGGGGGGTCTAGAGATGACTGGCATGTCTGTCTTTTTCTCCCAGGCTGGGGGAACAAAATTTATGACTTTTCTTTTTGGAGGAGAAGGAAGGTGGAAAAGGAAAATTGACCTGCAATGAATAGAACCTATCTCAGCTGGAAGAGAAGATAGAAAAAAGTTGTCAATTGTAAAAATGTAGAGAATTCTAAGGCAAACATTTTTGTAGTTGATAACTTTTTTATAGCTCATACGGTTTTTGAGATATGAACGGTAAAAGACGGACAACTGGAATGAGGAGGGCGCAGACTACGAGAGAGTCTAGATGCCTGCGTCTCTTTATCTCAGCTGGCAGTGGAGATAGAAAAAAGTGGTCAACTACAAAAATGTAGAAAACTTGGAGGTGATCATTTTTGTAGTTGAAAATTTTTTCATAGCTCAAACAGTTTTTGAGTTATGGACGTTAGAAGAAGAGGGACCTCTGGAATGAGGCGGGCGCAGAAGGAGATAGCGTCTAGGGTGTCTGCGTCTCTCCACTTTACACACTATCCGAGCTTCAATAACCCACCACTTCTCTCTGATCGCGTCTGTTGTCCATGTTGCTCTTCACATTCTTCTTCTTTTTGGCCTTCATCTGTTGTTGAATAGGATCGTAAAAGTTGCTAGTGTACGATGTGGTAGACATTCTGAAATCTACGGCTTACAATTAGATCATCAAGTTTTTTTCTAGAAAGTGACAAAGCCCAGGTTGAAGACACATACATGTGGCTAGAGAAGCAGAAAAGAAAATGTTTTTGTTTTGCCTCCCCCCTCCATTCTTTTGGCTCTTTTTGCTCTGTGTGTCCGATTCCGAGCCAGTGCCCCCCCGCCTATAAGTAGGAGGGGAGGACTGGTGTAGAAGAAGGAAAATGGGGGAAAAAAGTAACGGAAACGCAGGCATGCAAAGAGAAAGGAGAGTACCAATTCAGTGGTTGGGGGAAAAGGGGGGGGGGGGAAGTATGGAGGCCAAGGCTTTTGGGGGACAAGTTCTCATGAAGAGAGAGAGAGAGTTCGGACGGATTTGGAAGGAAGGAGCGAGCAGTGGAATGGAGTGAAGGTCTTGTCTTTGGTTCCGGGTGGAAGAGTAATGAGTGGGGAAGAACTTTTGGGAATGGAGAGGGCGGGGGAGGGTGTAATTGGTTTGGGATGTGTGTGTGTGTGCAAACCTCAGAACTTTGGAAAGATGGATTTCGAGGAGGATTTGGAACCTTGCAAAACTTGGCAAGGTTAGAATTAAGGAGAGTGGAAGTTTTGCAGGTTTTGAGAGCAAGCCAAGACGATTCAGACCTTGAAAGGTTGCGAAAACCGACAGATTAATGGGTCATTCTGTCTCTAGAAATTCGTGGAACTTGAAGTTGTCTAGACTCATTATGAGGAGAATAGAAATGCACCTGTAATACATGGTCTTGTTGGACTTTCGAGCCTATCCAGGAAACCCGTTTTAGGGTACCTCAGAGAATTGTCTATAAATCGGCTCATTTATAGAGCAGAATCAGGGCTCTCGAATGTGCTATGTGGCTTCCTGCGAAAACTTCTAGAAGTCGAGATACAGGCTCCAAATGGTGGCGAGCAAAGGTTCAAAGGGAAGAGAGGGTGGAAAAAGATCACTTTTCGAAGGCTTCTAGAAGTTTTCGCAGGCAGCCACATTGCCCATTAGAGAGCCCTGATTCTGTTCTATATATGAACCAATTTCTAGTCAATTCTCAATGGTACCCGGTTTCCTGGTTTCCTGGTAAACAAAAACTAATTTCGACGGTGGAAAAATTTCAAGCTACGGTAGTCGTGGGGGTAGAATATCCGAAGTTTTCTGGATATTCTACCCTTTCCTCTTTCCAGCAAGATCGAAGCCAAGACAAAGAGGATCTGAAACCTAGAAAAAAATATACCATCTGTAGATTCTCAGAAGTTAGTCATCATCCGGAATACTAAGATAGTCGTGGCGAGACCTAACCTACAATCTCTAGCCGATAGAAATTTAGCTCACAAAAGTGACAAAGTTCTAAACACCTTCCCACAAGACACCATTGGCTTTTCAATCTAACCTTATCATCATTTGCAGCCTTGTCTTTTAAAATCTCGTGATGGTTTTCCCCGCCCCCAAAAAACCAGTGACTTCGAACTACAAAACACACCTCGATAAACTCTCACAAGGCAAAAAAAAATGACTCTAAAAACTAAATGGAATACGAGGGAGGTGAAAAGCCATGGAGCATGAGATAAATGGGTCAAAACGTGGAAACCTTGCTAAGAATATAAGAAGGAGAGGGGGGAAATAAAGATGAAGATGAGGGCTGGAGGGAGAAGAAGAAGACGAAGAGATGCTGTGTCGTGCTCTTTTGGGTACGAGTGAGGGGATATATGAGAGCCGAGGTACACTTTTCTCTTTCCATTATGAGAGGCTTTCAGAACGAAAACTTGGAGAAGAAAGGCTCATGATGAGGATGGTGATGATGAGGAATACGAGATGTGTGTTTGTGAGTTTGGAGAGCACGCTGCATGAAGGATGATGACGATGAGTAAGAGGCGGAGCTTTTTTTTTGGAGAAAGGCAAAGACGTCGAGGTTTTCTATTAGAAGCCGTGACTGTAAATTATGTATTTGCAGCTTACCCTTGGGTTCAATTTATTTCACTTGGTCAACTAACAATCTACCGTATTTCCCTTTATAAACCGGCACTTCATTCCCGTCACTTTGACCAAATTTATCTCGGTTCCTGTGGCAGTTATGAAAAAGTGGTCAACTAACAAAATGTTTATGATAAACAGAGAAGCATTTTGTTAGTTGACCACTTTTTGATAACTAATATAGGAACCAAGATAAATGTGGTCAAAGTGATGGGAAGGGGGTGCCGGTTTATTAGGGGAAATACAGTAATTAGGACATCTTAAGACACCCTCTTATAGTTGACCACTTCTTGGTATCTGTGACGGAAACCAAAATAGATAAATTTGGTCAAAGGTGACTAAGTTTCAAAAAGTCAACCTCAGATCTGGAATGAATACTTTCCAATAAAATCATGTTCAAGGAGATAGACAAGAAGGTTTCATGAGTTCTTGGGTTGGGTATAATCTGAGTCAAGGTAAAATCGGCCCTGTAGATTCAGATTTTAGAATGAAAACCTGCGTATTGGTCACGTGGTTTGAGTCATGACCTCGCAAAGTTGAGTCCTATAGTGATATTTGACGTGCAATTCCATTTTCCCAAAAATTTACTGTCAATATTACTCTGGGACTTAAATTTGTGAGGTCATAACTCGAATCACGTGAGGATTTTGCAGATTTTCATTCCAGAATCTGAGTCTACAGGGTCGATTTTACCTTGACCCAAATAAGGAGAAAAATTTCAGGCCAAAAACTCATGCAATCTCTTTGTGAAATTTGAGTTCAAGATTCTGTGAAAGACGAAGTTCAATTCTGGAAAGTTAGACTTAAAGAGAAGTCACAAAATACACTTTTAAGAATCGAGCTCAATTTTTGAACATTCGCTGATAAGAATATCTATGTATGAAGTTTGCTCTCAGTCTATCCACTTTTCATGAAAATTGGATCACGGAAAACTGGGAAACCCTGCAATGGGAACTTTCGATTCTCCAGAGTATCATTCTTTTGCCGATAGAAAACTAGAACTAGATCACATCGTATCAACCATAAAATTCACAGTATAATATATAACATGGAATCGAACAGAGTAGTACATGATCAGATTTCAACAAGGAAGAGACGGCTCTCTATCTCACACGTGGTTGTTGGTGAATGAGGCACCTCGATGCTGCTCGAGGATTATCCTCTGCGGTGTCCTGGTATCCTAATCCGCGTCTCAGTCCAAATGAATCCTTCTTTTCATCACTATATCTGGCATTGTTACGTGCGTTCAGACTTGAAGGAAGATGAGGTGTAAAATTTCTATTGAAAACCTCAATGAATCAAGAGAAACGGAGATGAATGGGGTTGTGATGGAGCATTTTTTGGAAGCGTGGTTCTGAAATTTGTAATCTTTGATGAAAAAAAAAATCGGGAAATGCAAAAAAAAGAGGCATAGATGTTCGACCTACAAGTATTACTTTTCAGTATCACCAAAATCAAGTCAGTTCACAAGTTTCAGGGCTTGCTATCAGACAACGTTTAGCGTATTCCTGGATCATCAAGATAAACTTTCTTATCAGCCATTTACATGGATGTCCAAAAGAATGACCGAGTCATCCGAACACCTTCCGCAGCTTTGCAAGCAGAGGCCGCCGCAAATTCGCTCCATTGATGAAAAGACTCCGGCCCCAAAATTGAAACATGGAAAACGGTGGAACAAGTTGAAAACTTTCAGATATCGAGATCAGTATTGAGCGGAAAAGGAATTTTCCATCACGGAAGACGGAAGACGGAAGGCGGAAATATTTTTTTTAACGGAAAACGGAACACGGAAAACAGAACAAAAGTATTTTCACGGAAGACGAAAGACGGAAGAGAAAAATGAACGGAAGACGGAAAACGGAAGGAAACGGAAGGATTTCCGCTCAACACTGATCGAGATGCAGGCAGATGGAAAGTTGGCTGAAGACAAGGCAACGCATTGAAATCGACAATTTTTATTCAGGGAGATAGCTGTGAAATGTTAGTTATGAGAAAAAGTGAACAGAAAGGAAACCGAAAAAGACATACCACGAAAAAAACAAGCTGTTAAAGCAACAAGATGAGATCTACAAAAAAAATGCAACATACATTAAAAAAAACCGAACAAGAATAAAAACCATATCAACAGGATATTACAGTAGGGCACACTTGAACAACTATCTGATCGACTAGTCCCTGTTGAAGTACTCTTCGTACGGGAAAGGAGCCTTTCCTGGACAATAGTCCTTGCTCAACGGAGACTTCCTGCGAAAGATGTACTCTTCGTGGGAGACGTCGTCTTCGTCTTCGAAGAGTACTTTCCGTGCGTACGGGTTTTTCCGTGTCGGATTCTTCTTCAGCCATTCTGCGACACGTTCTCTCTTCTCTTTGTGCCTGGAAAATGTTCATTAGTGTGGGTTTAATTTTGGAAAGGAAATATCTATCACAACTTACTGCAGGAAGAGAGGAAGTTCACGCTCAACTTCATCGAATTCTGCACGCAGCTCGTGCCGATGTCGTCGTCGGTCGTACTTTGTGACCAGGTGGTACACACTACGACGTTTTTCCATTCCCCACAGCTCGCGCCGAAGTTCACGATACCGCTCGTGACTCTTCGGGTACTCGAGAAAGAGGAACTTTAAAACGTGGTTCGAATAACAGCTAGATGAAATCAATCTTACCACTTTTCTTTCGTCCCGCTTTTTGCGGACCTCGGCCAAATCCTTGAAACGCACCACACACGGGAGCGATTCGTCCCGGTTGTTGCCGTAGTTCCTGTATCTTCTACCCGACGGGTAGTAATACATGTTGAGCCACTCTTTTGCTTGTTTGATGTGGCGTGTGCTGTTCACAATGATGTAGCATCTGTCTGGAATGAAGAAATTTAGTATCGAAAATCAAAAGAAAAAACATTGTACTTACAAAACTTTGCACTTAAAACATGCAATATGTGCTTCTCGTAGTAGGCCAGTTTTTGAGCAATGATGTTCTTCTTCGACGAGGTCGGGATTTCGAACGCGTTCATGATCTTATAAACGCTCATTCTTTGCTGAAAGTAGTGAATTGAATTTCAATATAACATCTCAAGGAACTACGTTGTGTTCTTGAAATAGAGAAAGAGAAATAGACGAAAAAGACACACATATTTCAAAAGACCGTGGTGGGAGAAAATTGCGATAAGCGCTACGATGAGAAGCTGGGTCAGACGACATGATTTTTTCCATATGAGGTAGGCACCGGCCTGAAATGAGATGAGCCAGGTACACCTGCTAATAGTATATCTACGCTCGACTGGAAGGAGAAGCTAATGACAATGTATAGTTGGGGGAATGAGACGAAAAACGGGACAGGTGTTTCCGTCAGTCATCATTGTGGACCAGTAAATCTTGAGAGGTGACCTGGACCTGGTCATGACTAACTGAATAAGATGAGGCAATAATTGCGACCGCCCATACACACACACACTCTCTCTCTCTCTCTCTCGGTATTATCCCGAAGACCAAGTGCTACTGTTGTTTCACCAGTCTAGTCGCAGTTCACCCCATGGACTCGGACGACATTCACACCATTTACTAATTCTCTTCTCATCATGAGACACAATGAGAGTAGTGTGCGGACGGTTTCTGACCACTACAAAAGACTTTGAGGGAAATCGTGAGCCCTCAAATGTAGCCTAGCAGAAGGGAAGTCGAAAAAGAGAACGGGGAAGGTAGCAAAAAGAGGGGAATGGGTAATTTGTTATGAAATAGACACGAGGAATCTTAAAAGCGCATGTTCTTTAACGCTTTTGTTCAGTGGAGGGCGAAAAATCGTTACGTTTTTTGGAAGCCATGGAGCAAAAGCGACAAGAAGAAAACTGCCCCCGTCATGTTGTGTAATCCGATGACATCAGAAGGAAGCCGACAAACAGATCGAAACTCAGGTACTCGCATGTATATGTCATTCTAACTATATCGAGCTCAACCAATTCTGTGAATCAAAATGGTACATTTACAGAAACCATGGTCGGAAACATGTCATATCAGAGAACAAAGCTCGACGGTTCAACGATTCGCATGGGACCTGGGAGAGCTAAAAGACCGATGTCAAGAATTACCGGTCGAATTCGGAAACCAATTAGACGAACTCTTCTTCTCCGATTTTTTCGCGGTTTCCATCCACAGTGCGAACCAGTTTCAGAGAGTTTGAATTTCATGTCTGCACGGCTCAAATAAAGTTCATTTTGCCGTCTCTTCCGGCTCCTTTGATTTCGAATACTCTAGATTTCGAATGCTTCTAGTCAAACCTGAATATTGTCAATTTTCAAGTCGTTTTTGTTCAGATTTCCCCTCGATTCACCGTTCCCTTCCTTGAACATGTATTCAACGATCTTCAAATAATTGAGAATAATCCGATTCCACAACCCACCTCCCCTTCAATCTTGCTCAAAATCCCATTATGGGGTGGTGGGTGTGCTCATCGAGCCAGAGGGCAGTCACCTCAAAGGAGAACAGAACACCCTGCGAAAAGTGGAAAGAGACATATGTCAATTCGCTGCTTGGATTGGTAGAACGGATAAGAGGGGAAGAGGCTGCCACTGCTTGAAAATGGAAAATGGGATGGTTAATTAGAGGGAGGAGGATGGGTGGGGGGAGAAGAAGAACAAGTGGAGAGAATGACCTTCTGTTGATTCGTGTACTCTTCATTTTCACACTTTGTTAGCATGATGGGAAATGTCAGAGTAGATTAGTGTTGAAGAACATGATGGGCGGGGTCTAGGGTCTTTTAGTAGATAGAAGGTGTGAGGATTCTTAGATTCCGAATCATTTGTGTTTTTTTGTTTTCACGAAGTCTATGATCTGTTTTCATGAGGTCTATGATCTGTTTTCACGTGGTCTATGATATGTTTTCATGAGGTCTATGATTGTTTACTGTATTCACTCTCTATTAGTGAGCTTCGAATTTCCAATTGAACTACCCAGTACGCGTGCCACCCTCCTGATGTCCCCTCTATTATCAGCCATTATCTGGTTGGCCATGCATAGCAGAGCAAACATGCAAATTTCCTTCTTTCTTTGTGTACAGGAGGATGGAAGAGTAGGAGGAGGCTTATTGGTGATAACAAGGGGTAATCAAATTGATGAATGCGTGTTCACTGATAATGATGACCATTCGTTGTATCAGGTCACGGTTATGAGTTTTGGAAATTGAAGGCCTGATGGTGGGGTTAGTTGTTTGAGAACTTTCAGTATTTCTTTTTTCTCCATTCTTTGCATTTTTAGCCTTTCAGAAAACGCTTCATTCGTTATCAAAAATGTAGGATCCTTCACTTTGAAACTTCAAGAGACCTATGGTTCGTCAAATTATCAGAGATTGTCTGTTTTTACATTTCCTCGCTTCCAACGAATGCTTTAACCCCAAGTTTCAAAATCTTATAATCCCCACTGTCTTTGAATTCTTTTTGATTACGCTATTTGGACGGTTTTAGAGTCCTAAGGGTTTTGGGATCATCTATAGTCTAAAAATGATGAAATTCGTCTCTTGGAATCCTTTAGAACTTGGGATCCGTCGGATCTCAGAGTCTTGTAAAATTTGGGATCCGTCGGATTTTGGGATACGTTAGGATAACAGGATCCTGGCAATCTCAGAATTCGAAGGAGCACAAGATCCTCAAGATCTCAGGATCCGTAGGATCTCAAGATTCCCAGGATCCCAGAATTCTAAAATCTTAAAATCCATAGAATTTTAGAATTTTTAGGATCTCAGGATCTTTAGGATATCAGGACCCTCAGGACTCTCAGGATCTCAAAATTCTCAAGATTCTCAGGATCTCAGGATTCTTAGGATCTTCGGAATCCTCAGGATCCTAAGATCTCCCTTGGATCTCCGGATTGGTAGGATCCAGAAGTTTCCGGGATTCAAGGTTGTCGGAATCTCAGGTTCCCCAAGATCTAAAGAAACTACGAGTCTTCCAGCCGATCGAACCGCCAGAGATTCTAAATTTTCTCCTCCCTGAAAAATTTTCCATGTCACTTGACATGAACATGTTTTTTGTGCCCTTCAGTCCATTTTCCCCCCTAGCAATGATCTCGTCAAAGTGGCTCGTAAAACTATAGCACACTCCCTTTTTTTTTCTCATGCTCACTTCCTGACTCCTTCTATTTTCTATCTTCCGTCGCTTTTGCTTTTGCGTGTTTCAGCATCATTAGGCTTCAAAATTATCGACGCTGTCTAGATCCTCTGTTTTGAGCGACTTTTTTTCTTGGAAGTCATTGTTTTTTGTATGTTTTGGTCTCGGATATTTCGAGTCTGAGAGGTTGAAGGATTCTGGATTTCGGGGATTCTGAATCCTCTATTCATCCTCTATTCATAATCCAAGTCTCTCCCAAGAACTTTTCTCCAACTGTTCAAGTTCTCCCTCTCTGCTTTCTTTCCCATTTTTCCCCCACTCAATTTCAAACAATTCCCTCATTCTTCTCATCCAGAAACGTTCAGTTTTAATGACCCATTCCTCCTCTTTTTTTTCTCGTTTCGTTTTGTATACTCTCTGCGAAATGAAGACCGAGAGCATGAGCTCTCTTTAGTGCTCTCAGCAGAAAGGGGGACAAAAAGTGAGAACGAATGAAAGTGTCCGTGTTAGTGTGTGAGTGGAATGGAATGCGATGGATCGAGAGGGCACCAAAAAAATATATTGGTTTCGTTTTGCGGAGAAGAATAGGAGGCGAAGAACTTTTTCACTGTTTACGATGGTTTTGAGAACGACGGCTTCTGGAGGCGTTTTTGTATTCTGAAGACGTCAGATGTTTTAAATTTGAGGTTGATGAAGTTTTGGGGTCTTCTAGAATCTTAATGGAACTTTTCAGTAGCCATTTTTCTATCCAAAATCTTGTTCGCTTCAGAAACTCTAGATTTGAAGCTCGCTTGATTTATGGAATTGACAAATCTCAAGATCCTTGGTTCCAAGAGCCCTAGATACCAAGAATCCTTCTCAATTTTGAAGTTTCAGAATCTCAAAGTTTCAGGTTTTCTGAAGATCTTCTCAAGATCCTAAGAACTCAAAATCTCAGGATCTCCAAATGTCAGAAAGTCTGAATTCTTCCGAATCTTAGATTCTCTTAGAATCTGAGATCTGGGATCTTAGAATTTCAGAGTCCCTTTGAATCCCCTAGAATCTAAGACCTCCCAATTCATTAATCCTTCTTCGCCAGACACCCCAAATCTTACACAACCATAACCATAAACCCCCCGACACTTACATTTATAACGACTCCTTCCACCAATTCTCCCTCTCTTCTCGAGACATATCTCAATTACCGAGGACACATGGTCCGTCCCCCCGTAAAACACTAAACACGTTATCTCGTCCAGATATCTGACCTTTTTGTCACCTTCAGAGGACTGGTACTAGGTCTAGGAGGGGAGTAGAAGACGGCTTGATGTATCCATTGTGATAACCCGTAATTGATTTATCACACGAATGTATCGAGAGGTGAGAGGGTGAGAGTTTACGAGTTCTTTTTACCGCACGCAATTTTAGTGTCCTTTTCATGGGCACTGTAACCAGGGGCACCTTGAAAAGCCTCCCATCTCCTTAGTCATTGAAGGTATCAAAAAATGTACCATAAATGAAATGTAGCAAATTTGTTGTTCTTCATTTTGTTAGTTGGTTGTTTTTTCCTAGCTATACTTAGAAACGAGATATGACCATATTAGTAATCGCGTCAAAGTACTGAAGTTGGTCAAGACCTAAGGATTTTGGGATTCTTTGGATCTCAGGCTCTACATGATCTCAGATTTATCAGGATTCTTAGGATGTCATGATCCTTGGACCTTGGATCCCAGGATCTTGAGAATGTCAGAAATTCTAGGTTGCAGACTGCAGACGACGAGACACTCTAGCTGCCTGAGTCTCTACAATTTTCCTTCTCACTTTTCGTTTTCTCGTAATAAATTGAATCCAAGTTTTCCCATGTTTCTTTCACTTCTCTTTCCACACTTAAATAATCGAATCACCTGCCTACCCACCACCTTGATTTCCACGTTTTCCCCAGGAAGGTGTAGAAAGCTTGGGCTTGTGTCGGGGGGAAGTTTCATAATTTGTTTTTCCCGCCCATTTCTCTTTTCTCCCTTGCTCTCACAGCTAACACACTAATCGCATCTAGGGAGGTCACACATACACACGGGTGCATAAATCTACGTGCTCTTTTTTTTCAAGGAGCAGTTTTTTTCCCTTTGATTCGGATTAGCCTAGGCTAATCGGGTATAGGAGTGAAAGTTTCAGTAGTTTCTAGCCTAATCGGGTCAAGATCATGATAGAAGTGGAATTGAACTAGAAATAGATTTCAAAATCTGAGCTCTCTGAATTTCATAACACCTTTCCAGTATTGCTCAGGCTATTTTTATCTGTTTGTACTACTCCAATAGTTTTCAGACATCTACGTATGCTATATGCTCTAATCTCGCCTTTTTTTTCTGACTCCATTCGATAGAGAGAGAGAGTCTTGAATAGAATCCTTATCCTTTTCTGGCGTCTTTGGTCACTTGTGTTTGTCTCGCTAATCTTATTTTGTACACATGTTTGGAGGCTTTCTTGAAATGTTTATTTTTTAGTGAACACGTTTTGAAAAATTGGTCATGAAAGAATTTCAGAATGTTCTCGCTCCGCCCCTTTTTACAATACATTTATAGGAAAAAAAAACTCCCTTTTTCTATTTTCCCTCACTTTTCTTTCTTCTGGGTGTCCGAGAAACTTGCATTATTGATGACCTCTATCAATGAAAAATGAATAGAAATTGAAGGGTCTTCTTCTTCTCACTTTTCCTCTCGTTTTCTCTTGAAGTTTTTTTCCTCTATTTTTGCTCTTTGTTATGACCAGTAAGATCCGTAAATTCGAGGATTCAGAGTTTGGTGAAATCTTAAAACCCTCTGATGATCTGGATCCCGATGAAATCAACCCAAAATCATACAACCTTTTAACCAAAAGAATGAGATTTTGGATTGAACATTTTATCATAATTTGGGTCAAGATAAAATCGACCACGCAGATTCCGATTCTGAAACCGAAATCCGCAAAATTTTCACATGATCCGAGTTATGACCTCGCAAAATGAGTCCTACAATGATATTGGAAGTAGATTTTTGGGAAGATGGAAGTTCACGTCAAATGAGGTAACTTTGTGAGGTCATAACTCGAATCACATGTGTAATTTCCTGATTTTCATTTCAGAATCTGAATCTACGGGGTCGATTTTACATTGACCCAGATTATAAGAAAATGTTCAACCCTAGAACTCGTGCAGCCTCCTTGTCAGAAATGTTTCATTTTCTATAATCCCAGAATGTTTGGAATTCTGGAGTTCAGAATTCCGAATGGCAATATTCAAGATGTTAAAATTTATAATCCCGTAGAATCCTTCAGAAGATCACTTTATGAATCTCAGTATCCCAAAATCCCAGAATCCCAGAATACCTGAATCCCGGAATCCCGGAATCCCAGAATCTAAAAATCCCAGAATCTAGCACTCGTTATGTCGGAATCCAAAATCTCAAACTCTTAAAATCTCAAGAATCAGAATCTCTAGATCCCACAGATTACCGAATCCCTTCATCTCTTTTGAAAAAAGACTATTCAGGATAATGAAAAAAAGGGTGGTTCGAATTCTCAGGAGGATTCCCATTTCTTCGCCCCATTTTTTTTGTCGTCGTCCGTCTAGTCTTGTAAAGACATCCTTTTCTGAAGGAAGGAGATGATTTGGTGAAGAAGAAGAAGAAGAAGAAGAGGAAAAGGGTAAAAAAAGTGAAATGAGAAAACGAGGGGTAGAGGACTCGAGACTCGACTTTTAATCAATTTTCCCCTCTATTCTTTAGCTGTTTTTAGTCGGAGCTCATAGCCAGTTTAGAAGCAGTCGATTGTAGTAGTCGACATGGATTCTGGGCTGGAATCTTCTGGAAGATTGTGACAGTCTCTGTAAGATTCTGGAAGATTCTGACAGCTTCTGTGAGGTTCTGGAAGATTCTGACAGTGACTGGAAGATTCTGACAACTTCTGTGAGGTTCTGGAAGATTCTGACAGTGACTGGAAGATTCTGACAGTTTCTGGAAGATTCTGACTGTTTCTGGAAGATTCTGACAGTGACCGGAAGATTCTGACAGTTTCTGTAGGATTCTGACAGTTTCTGGAAGGTTCTGAGAGTTTCTGAAGGAGTTTGGAGAATGCTGGAAGAATCTGGAAGATTCCGATGACTTCGTGAAGTTTCCGGACTTTTTTCAGGTTTTTTTGTTCTTCCCCTCCTTCTTATTTATCCGTTGTTCTGTGTTTGCCATTACCAACTACTTGACATTCCGTGTTAGCATCTTTCTCTCAGTTCTTTTTTTCTTTAGCCTAGGCTTTAGGTCCCCTTTTTTCTTCGGGCTTCTTCTCTGCAAACTAACCTTTTCCTTGTCTTCTTGTCCTCTATTTTTGCGAGAAAAATATGAAAAAATCTCGAGAATCGGAAGGATTACAAGGACGCACACACACAATGTATTGCGCAGGTGTCTCCGGGTTCCCAGATGACGTGGACATGTGTATTCTGTATTCTGGAGACCGCGAAAAACTTCTTGTAGAGACATGAGATTTGTATGTATACGAAAATGAGTAATACCACCAGAAATAGAAGTCGTGGGGATTCTGAAGACTGAAGAAGTTGAGGATCCTTTTTTGGTTCTAAACCAAGTGGAAGACTCCAAAAAGGTTTGGCCGAGTTTTTCCTGGTCCCAGGGCCGAGCCAGCCAAACTTGCCAAACTTCAATTTGTTCATTTTCTTGCTCAATTCCTTAGCAGATTAAAATTTGGTGCAAATTTTGTGCTCCCTTCGAGTTTATGACCTCCTTCTGCTCTCACCCACTAGGTCTGGGTAGCGCACACTAAGACCACGTTCAGCTCGTAAACGTGGTTTTAGTGTTTTAGTGTTTTAGTACGCCCTCGCCCGCTTTTCTCAAACTCTTCAAACATTTTCGTAGGTTCTCTCTCGATTTCCAGGGGTTCTGAAAGGGTTCAAACGGTTTCTGGAAGGTTCTGAATCATTCTGACTTTCGGAAGGATTCTGACAGTTTATGTAGGATTCTGACAGTTTCTGGAAGATTCCGACAACTTTTGGAGATTTCCGACAGTGACTGGATGATTCTGACAATGATTAGATGATTCTGACAGTGACTTGATGATTCTGACAGTGACTGGAAGATTCTGACAGTGACTAGATGATTCTGACAGTGACTGGAAGATTCTGGCGGATTTCAGAAGATCATTCTGAATCATTCTTGGAGAATATCGAAGGGGTCTGTAAGATTCCGGACTTCTGAATGTTTTTTGAATTCTGAGAGTAATTCTCACTGTAAATCTGAATTCTCTGACATTTGGAGTTTCTAAGAAACTGACTTTTTGAGACCTCCAAACGATTTAGAAGTTAGGCAACAACCGATTTTCAGGGTCTTCAACTTCTAATTTTTCGAAAACAAGATTTCCATGAATTCAAATGCTTTTTCAATTCAACATCGCAAAGTTAGAATCGAAATTCTAGAATCTTGAATCTAGATCTCAAGAACTCTCAACTCTTCAACTCTCCCAATATTCAAATTCCCCCCTGACTCATCCCATCATCCACCGAAAAAAAAGGTGTCACCCGCGATCTCATCACCTGATGCCAACATGTCCATAAATATGGATCCCTCCTCATTTCTCATCATCTTCTCCTCTCATTTTTGCCCATTTGGCGCACAGTGGGTGGTGGCGGTAGTGATTCTGATGAGATGAGAAGACGTCGTCGTCCTTTTCCTTTGAACATCTGCCCCCCTTAAACCCATCACCTCCCCTGTCGTTGCCTTTTTCGAATTCCGCCTCTCCATTTTTTTCTCATCAATTTGATCTCATTTATGATGGTGCTGATCGCCTTCGTTTTTCTTCTTTGGCGTTCTTTTGGTGCCGACGGCAAAAGATTTACGAGTGTTCGTTGGAGGTCCAAATTCTAGATGGGGTGGTTCTAGACAGCCTGTTTTAAAGTCCAAAAAAAAAAAGGTTAACCCGATCCCTCCTACTCTAATCCTTGAGGGGATTACAATAATTCAAATCCATTTATAGATGATTATGACTATACCACCAAAAATCCAATTAAAATGTTCCCGGTTCTCGGGGGGATTTAGTTGTTGTTTGTTGTTGCGGGGCGATCCCGGGGTAAACAATTAGGATAAGCAGATGCCTTCTTCTTCCTTTTCATGACACCTTCTTATATAACAATAGAGGGTGTCCCCATTGGATAATCGGAGTCTTGGAAGGCTTCGAAAGTTGAATAGCTCGAACTTCTTGAAGTCAAAATTTTCAAGGTTTCGACTTTTAAGAGCCATGGAAGGGGTCTAGAAAGAGTTTGACTCTGTAACTTTGTTGCTTTTTGCACCACTGTCAAGGTCGAGATTTACCTCAACATTTCAACATCTTCACCTCTTTGCCCCCGGAACTCCCCTATATCCTCTTCTTGCTCCTGTTTCTTTTTTCCCCTCCAAGACCATATCAAGTTTCACGCCTTCCAACCATTTTCCCTATCGCGCTTTTGATCTATACCCCTACAAAACGGGGTGAAGCTGGCTCAGATGGTGTTACGTCACTGGTGTCATCTATACCCCTCTTCGTTTTCGGACCGCCCGTCTCCCGTCGGTGGTGGTGACAGTTGAAAGGACCACCACCGGCGAGAGAGGGGGGACCGCCCGTGGAGAAGTGTGCGGGAGAGACCGGGCGGCGGCATCTCCTTTTGCGCAACAGTTGCGTAATGTGGTAGACAGGGGGGGAACGTCTTCTTCTTTTTCTTCATCATCATCGTCTTGTTGACTTTTGACACGAACGATAGGTAGATTGGTGGGTCAATTGCTCTTTGTTTCTGGGTGGCTGTGTTTGTTGTGTTGATTTATGACAGTCTCGGTTGTGAATGGTGTGAGTTCCGGAAGGTGCTGTTCAACTCATCAAATTCATAGATTTCGAGATTATAAAGTTTCACAGCCCAGAAAACCTATTGCTTCAATTCCTGGGTCATCATACTTTTTTTAGGCTAGCCTTTGTAGTTCTTGAAATACCGTATTTCCGCAACCATACCTGCACCCTCTTTCCATTACTTTGAACAAATTTATCATGGTTCCTGTATTAGTTATCAAAAAGTGGTCCATTAACAAAATGCGTATAATAAACAGAGGAACATTTTGTTAGTTGACAACTTTTTCATAACTGTCACAGGAACCGAAATAAATTTGGTCACAGTTGAGAGAAAGGGTTGCCGGTTTGTTCAGGGAAATACGGTACCTGAATCTTCAGCTTGAACGGTTTTGTTTCAACATTGTTAAGCTGAAAAGTTCAAAATTTCGAATTCCTCGGCAGTAGGCTTCATGGCTGATATCGAAAGTCCAATTTGTCCAATTTTCATTTTCTGGACTAGATTCGCAGAATTTAGTTTTCCCGCCAAAACTTTTTTCTGAAATCCCCGAACTCCCTTTTCCCATCATTCCTCTTCTCCTCTTCTCTCGTCCCCTCATCAAAATGTGTCAAAAAAGTACTAACTAGAGTGACCCAATGGGCAGCTCACGAAGCCATCGGGTCAGGCCCCATCAACTACTACTCATTGGCCGTCGTCTCCCCGCGAAATTCCAATGTCTCTCCCCACATATTCCCAATCTGTCAATCATCCACCTCATTACAATCGTTTTTTGCGTATTTTTTATTTGCAATAGATGCACACATTTTGTACCCCTCATTCTTCGCTCTGCTCATTAGTTCCCAGTAAAAAAAATATGGAGAGAAAGAGAGAGAGAGAGAGAGAGAGAGAGAGAGAGAGAGAGAGAGAGAGAGAGAGAGAGAGAGAGAGAGAGAGAGAGAGAGAGAGAGAGAGAGAAAACGCAAAAACAAGAAAATCCAGTGCTCATTATCTTGTCAATTTTTGCTTTCTTGCTCATCATCATTTTGTATACACATACACACACACTCACTTATTGTACAACACAACTCTTTCTCGTTTTTTTCATGAGGACTCGAGGACCAAAAAGTGTCAGTTGTTGCTTCGGAGAGAGCATCAAGTTTTCTTTTCGCTCTGATTTTTCGCAAGAAAAATCGAGATGTCGCCGACACACACAAACACACGCCGACAAACGTTAGTGGCCGCTTGATTATTTCCGTTTTGTCGCCTTTTGATTTTTGGTGATTTTTGGCGGCTTTGAGGGAACTGGAATTTTGTTTGGGATGACCCGGACCCAGTATCTTCTTTCCCATTTTTTTGGTTTTTGGGGGTGTAGATTTTGGACGGATTTTGCAAGTTTTTGGGCTCAACTATTTCTTCAAGGATTAAAGTCTTCAGAATCTCAGAATGTTAGGGTTCTTCAGGATCCTTGAGTTCTTCAGAATCTTCAGATTTCTCCAGAATCCTAGAATCTCAGAATATCGAAACTCAGATTCTAAAAACTCAAAATCTCAGAATTTTGGAATCTCAGAATCTCAGAATCTTATAATCTCAGAATCTTAGAATCTTAGAACTCCACAGGATCCTTGAATTCTTCAGAATCTCAAAGCTTTTGAATTCTTCAAAATCTTCAAATTTCTCCAGTAAAAAAGAATCTTAGAATCTCAGAGTCTCACGCTCTCAAAATCTCGCAATCTCAGAATTCTCCAGAATCTTAGATTCTGAAAGCTCAGAATCTTAGAATTCTTCCTTGAATTCTTCAGAATCAGAAGCCTTGAATTCTTCAGAATCTTGAGATTTCTCCAGAATCTCAGAAGTCCCTGAATCCCTGAATCCCTGAATTCCTGAACCCCTGACTCTCTGAATCTCTAAATCTCAGAATCTCAGAATTCTAAAGAATTATAGAATCTCAAAACCTCAGAATTCTCCAAAATCTCAAATCTCAGAATTAGGGAATCTGAAAATCCTTCGAGCCCCAAACTTTTGGAGCGCTTCAATTTTCAAAATTTCAAATTCCAAAAACAAGATATTCCTTTGACCCAAAATATACTAATACAGATTTATTTACATGCAAAGAAAAACAACAAATTCCCCTCTCCTCGACTACGACTATAATTGAGAAGAGCCACTACTACTACTACCTCTCCCGTCCATTTTTTGGTGCTCCTCAAAAATAGCTTATTTTCTCCTCTTCCTCCTATTTACCTCTCTCTCCCACGGCTTCAGTCCATCTCTTTTTCTTTCGTTTTTTCTCTTTTCAAATTTTGCCGCTTTTCCGATTTCTAACTGGTCTCGGTCATTTGGGTTTAGAAAAAAAAACAGAGGGGGTCACTTTTTTCCCACACCTACTTAGTTTTTTTTTTTCACTTTTAGTAAGTTGGTGGCACGCTCTTTTTTTGAGATCAAAATTAGAGTTTCAGTTTTTTGATCTACCTGTGCTAAACAACGAATACGATGGAGCGCAACATCTCTCTATTATCTTATCTCCCAAAAAAATCTCGGCATTGTTTTCTTTGCGGTACTGAATTTTTCTCGCAGTTGGTAAGTAAATCTCAATCTTGTAAATGCCGCGAAAATGCCGAAAATGAAGGTTAGAAATGGCCTTGGTTGAGAAAAAGACTTGGAAGGAAAAAAAACAGACGAAGAATTCTAATTGGAAATTTCTGAAGATCTCGATCTTTATAGATTAGTTCGGATTTAGATTCAATTTCGTGAGTTTTTTTTCCAGTGCGAGGAGGAATACGGTGGGATTTTAGTTTTCCTAATAGGTGGTTTTTTTGAGAGTTTCAAAATTTTGAACTTCCCGCCAAAACTTACTAGACTTGAGATGACTTTGAAGGTTTCAGGATGATGATCCATGTAAAATTTTTTTCTTGATTTCATCGTTTGCTTTTAAGGATAGAGCCTAGAAAAATGATCACTCAGAAAGTTACCTTTCGATCTGTCTAGTTTTGATCGCATTTGATCCAGTGGTTTTGGAGATTGAGCCCTTTTTCCGTTTTGAATTTTCGAAATTCCCGCCAATGTTTAGTAGAGCTTGCCACTTTCAACGTTTTTTTTCAATTTTTTATTTCCTGAATTTAAGTTACCGTCAAGCTATATACAGCACCGTCCAATAAGACATGCAATTTGGCAGTTTTCAGTGCAAAAACGGTCAACTTTGAGCAGTTGAAAATGTATGTTCCAATTATCCGATTTCTATTAAACATGATGAATGTATCAAGCAACTCTAGATCTTTATTTTTATAGTTTACAACTTTTTACGAAAATCTAAATCAAGTCAGTTATGTCGCGTTTAAGATCATTGGTCTGAAAAAGTTCGAAGTTAGCACTGAAATGTACCAAGTTTTGATGTCGCGTAACTCACTTCACAGCAATTTTTGCTAAATGTTGTCAACTACAGAAATGAAGATCTAGAGTTGCTTAATACAATTACCAAGTTTAAAAGAAATCTAGTGATTGGAACATATCTTTTCAATTATTCAAAGTTGGCCAATTTGCGCTAAAAATAGTCAAATTTGTATCTTATTGGACGGAGGAATCTGAAAAAGTGTGACTGGATTTGAAAGAACCTAACGACTTCTAAAAGTGTCTGATGGATTTCACTTCAAATTTCACCATATTCTCCCATTCGGCTCTTCCATTTCCAAGTCCCATCCATACCCAAAAATATCCAAATTCCCGCCAAAATCCAATTCCATCTCGCATGTTTTCTCAATTTCCTGGTTCCTGGAAAAACACGAATATCACTTTGTCTATTCGCCCCCATCCGTTCCATTCTCCCTTTGGCTCACTTACCCCTCTCGTTTTTCCCTGTGGTCCCCCAGTTTTTCTTCATCTTCTTGAACAGAGATAATTATGTGCTCTCTCTCTCTCTCTCTCTCTCTCTCTCTCTCTCTCTCTCTCTCTCTCTCTCTCTCTCTCTCTCTCTCTCTCTCTCTCTTTATCAGATTGTTGAAAATTTGTCCTACTATACTCATTNTCTCCCTTTCTCCCTCTCTCTCTCTCTCTCTCTCTCTCTCTCTCTCTCTCTCTCTCTCTCTCTCTCTCTCTCTCTCTCTCTCTCTCTCTCTCTCTCTCTCTCTCTCTCTTTCTCTCCTGGAGTCCCAGCCAGCAGACATCATCATGCTCCGTGACTGGTGCTCTCTCTCTGAGACAGGAACTCATAAATCCGGGAATGTTAGCCTCTCTGTCTCTGCTTGAGAGCAAACCACTAGTTATCTTGAGCGACTCTCTGTTTCCATTAGTGTTCCCTCTTCAGGTGTTGGGATGGTGGTCCCGAAGTTTAAGTGAACGTGCTTAATATTAATGATGATGCATTTTCGATTGATGAATGTGGTCGAAGTATGTTCAGAGACTTTGCATGGTTAATAAGGAGTAGGAGAGATGTGGTCTCAAACCTGCACAAATCCTGCACAAAACCTGCACAAATGTTCAATTTCCAATTTTCAAATTGCCGCTAGAAAAAAGCTCAAGGGGACGGAGCGTCGCTCTTTTTCAAGCCATAACACAAATTTAGCCAACTAATAGTGAAAAAAATCTGGTGGTGCGAAAAAAAGTGAGAATCTAGGTAATCCCTTTAGGCGGATTTGTGTCTGTCTACAATAGCTGATCATCACACACTATTCAAATTTTTTTTGTCATTTGAAATTCACAGTCACTGACAATTATATATCTATATCGTGTTATTATTAGTGTCATCTTTTCTCAGAGAGATAAATGCCAAAAAATTGTGAACAAAACGGATTAGTTTTGTCTTTTCTGAACGGAGGAAAAGAGGTGGGGGTGACTAAAAGATAGTTGTATTCTATACAGCATTCATCGTTCTACATATCTTTTCCAAACTTGTTCTGATTCAGATTCACAACTGATTTATGAGAAGGAGATGGGGAGAAGAAACAAAAGGAAGGAGAATTCTGAATATGTGATTATTTATGGAGATGTTAGTGTAGCATATGTGTTAATGTTAATGTTTTAGTGTGTGTGTGTAGGATTACGGTTTTCAGGTTCAATTTTCAGTTCTCTCTCTCTCTCCCTCTCTCTCTCTCACTTCCCAACTTTCCTTTAAATTCTTCCGTATTTTCTTGATCCTCATCTTATCTTTTTCAAAAAAACTCTACTTTTTGCAGACGCCGACTTCAAGCTCCGCCCAAAATCTTCCCCCATTTCCGATTTGAATTCCCGCCTAATCATAACCATTCCATCACCATTTTACGAGTTTATGAGGTACCTCTCATTTATGTCTTTATGTCTGTTTGCGGGGGGCGAATCTATTAGGACCTTTCCCCCTTGTCTCCTTCCCGAGACACCACTCAATTTATACATGCACACGTACATGTATACCCTATCATTAACTTGTGGGTGGGAGGAGGAAGCGAAGGGTGTCCGAGACGAATGTTAGCGAGAATAAGGGGGTGTCATTTCGGGCTTTTAATGGTGGTGTGTTCCTCTACCGCCCCATATGTTCATGTTCTGTTTCAAACTTACACTACTTTCACATTTTTGACCTACATGGGAAAGTTTTCGAATCTTTTTTTTTTTGGGTGGAATCGAAAGTGTAGTTTTTTGGGTTTTGGGAAAGTTTTGAATATTCTCGCATTTAATTTATTCACGCCGCTCAAATATTAGGCCACGCCCACTGCAGCTTTTTGCCTCATTTTTCGGTTTCGCGGGTTTCGGGGGAGTTTTTTTTAACTGACCAAGAAAGTTTTTTTGAGCCTTTAAAAATACGAAATTTGTGAACCCGCGAAACCAGAAAATCAGGCGAAAACCAGGGACTGGATGCAGTGGGCGTGGCCTAAAAATTTGGCATGCGGTTTTTTCTTGAATTGAGAATATATAATTTTTGAAAATTTCAGAATCTTTGAAGCCTGAATCCGTGAATCTCAGAACTTTTGAATGTCTGAATTTCTGAATCTTCGAGTCCCTGAAAGCTTGCTTGACAAAGTCTCAGAATCTCAACCTCGGGATCTCAGAATCACGGAATCTCAGATTCTCAGCATCTCAAAATCTTGTAATCTTGGAATCTCGGTATTCGCAATCTCGGAATCTCAGATTCTCAGAATCCTAGAATTTCAGAATCTCAGGATCTTGGAATATTGAAATCTCAAGATGTCAAGATCTTGGAATCTTAGAATCTTAGAATCTTAGAATCTTGGTCAAAATTTAAGATTCTCAAAATCTCAAATCATCCATGTCCCCATACTCAGTGGTACCGAAAAGTCTCTAATGCTCAACAACCTTATCCTCCAGTAAAACTTCCCTATTTTCATTTCAACCCTACCTCCAGTTCAACTCTTCCAGATTTCTCCTGCCCAACCGTTTTTTTCTTTTTCCAAAAACCAACACCCCGAAAAGGTGTCAAAACTTTCTTCCTTCCAAGCACTAACAAAAACCACGAAAAATATACATACAAAGAAGGAGAAGGGGGGCAATAAAAATGCGCTCTGATGATGGCCATTTTATCGCCTTTTTCTTCTTCTTCTTCTTGTCCTTCTTCCGTGCAGATACTGTCATGGAGGTGTCTTCCTCTCAGGGATCTTCCATTAAATTTCCACTTTGTTTGGGTTGATTTGTGATGATGTGTATGTTGTAGAGGTGTTCATTCATCGAGTCGCCCCATTCTCACGCCCAAGCCTCATCAATTTTCCTACGTTTCCTTTCTCTCTGCGTCTCCACGAAGAGATGTGCTATTTTTCCACAGAGGTTTTTTTCATCGCGAGGGTATCGCTGGGATGGATCTTCCTGTGAGAAACACGGCGATAAGAGCGGTGGAACATTATATATTCGGAAAAAGAGAGAGAGAGAATGGGTTTTTGATGAGGAAGAAGGTGTGAAAATATAATGGAAAGCGTTTTTTTGAATTGAAAACAGGGAGGAAGGACACTTTTGGGAGTGGCTCAAGTAGACTTGGAGATTTTTAGGAAGATTCGAAGATTTGAAAGAATCTATGTTCGGATTTTTGGAATTTGAGGTATTCGTGATTTTAAGATGCATAGAATTTGGGATTTGGAGATTCTGAAATTTTGAGGTTCAGGACGGTCTTCGAGTCTTTGATTCTGACGGACTTTGGGATTCAGAGGTTTTGGAATTTTGGAGATTTTGAGATTAAGAGAATCGGATAACATCTGATGGATCACCTAGTAAGATCCTGGATTTCTCAAAGTCAAAATTTTGTGAAATTCAAAATCTTCGAAAACTCCAGGTTTCCATTTTCGAAAAGTTATTTGAATCAGATCTCCTGTTTTCCACCTGATTCCAGATCCTTTTTAAGTATTCGGAGTTTTAAGATTCTTACAATTGGAGATTTAGAGATTCTGAAGTTTTGAGGTTCAGGACAGACTGAGATTCAGAGGTTTTCAAATTTCGAGATTCTGAGATCAAAGATTCTGAAGGATTCTGGAATTCCTGAAGTATAGAATTGATTCTCAAAACTTTGGGAAATTCCAAATTCTCGAAAACTCCAACTCTTGAGCCCTTATATTCCACCTGATCCCAGATCTATCTATTTCGTCAACTGTCTCAATCCCCTTTGACAATCCATCAATCATCTTCCCATGTTTGCATACCGTACCACAACTGTAGGTAATCCCTTTTCATCTTCTCTGTCTCCATCTCGGGACACCTTATGTCCTTTTTTCTTTGACAACCACCCATATCTTCCATTTGCCACGTCACAAATGTCTCCTTCTCAGCTCTCTTACCTTTCTGCGTCTCTCACTCCAATTATACTCTCTCTCATACCAATTCATCTGACTTCGTTAGCTCACTGTAACGTCCATTCCAAGCATAGTTTTTGTACTTCCTTTGAGCGTGCTCCGCCTATTCTCCGAGTCTCCATGGATTGTAATTTGCACTTCATCCCGAAAAGAGACGGACGCTGCCACTGACCCATCGTCTAATCCTATTAATTTAGGATGGGTAACGGCAACACCTCATCCATACACACACACACACACACACACGCACATACTTACCATATTAGTAGAGGCAGCACCTTGTAATTAGAGTAGAGATTTCCGACTGGAGACGGGCGGTCGCTTTGTTTACGGTTCCTTAGACAGTGTTTTCTGACGAGTATATCTCGTTTCCCATGAGAGCTAGAAGAAAGTTGCAAACTAGAAAAATGTGTAAAACTTTAGGGTCTTCATTTTTGTAGTTGACCAATTCTTTGTATCTATTTTGCTTTTGGAGATATCAGGTTCACAAAAGCCACTCCAACCCATAACTACAGCATGTAAACTCTCGGATAAAAACAACACTTGCTCTCAAAAAATACATACGACAGGTGGTCTCTCCCTGGTCCACACGGACATTCCTTGAAGGCAAAACAAACATTACAACTTTTTCTCCTTCGCTCACTCTTTTTTTCGCCCCATGATCTTATCTGCCTTCGAGATCTACTATTGAATCTCTCTCGCGGTATCTTATTAGGAGTGACACATTCTCAGACATTTCAAAGAATGGTGTTTTGGGAAGGTACAAGTAGTGTTTTTGGATGGGACCATTGCTAATCCTTTACGGTTCATATGTATTAGTCAAAATGCACCTTAGCACGTCAAAAACATCATGCGCCTTTAAGGTTTTCTATAATACCATTTTCGATAATTATTGAGCCATCAATTACTGCGAATGCAGGCAAATGACCCAAGATATTTTCGAGACTGGTGTAAAAACCTTAAAGGCGCATGGTCTCAGAAGTTCTAGTGCGATGGGGCGCGGTCGCACCTTGAGCCATTTGCCTATTATCTCGAGTTGGAGAGGGCTGATCAAAAAGTGGTCAACAGCAAAATCGAAGAACATGAAATTTCGAGAATTTTTGTAGTTGGTCACTTTTCACTAAATTGAATGGTTAGCAAGATATACTCGTCAGAAGAAACTCTCCCCTCACTTCCCCGCCAAGTTCAAATATTTTCCTCCAACTACATACACATTCTCGTATCCAGCAAGGCCACCGAAGAATGTTTTGACAACAGTCGAACCTTGAGATCCCTTTTTTTCAATCAAATCTCATAACTTTCACTCTAACATTTTCCTCTCGTTATTACCCAACTTTTCCTATTGCGTTTATACATATACATAGGTGTCCCCCAGATTTCCAAAGACAGACTCAACTTGATACCTTTCCTTCTGTCTTAGAGTTGCATATATATGTTTATTTATTTATACCCTAGACACACCAGAAGAAAGTCTTTTCAATCCAATCTCGGAGGGGGAAGTTTGGTTAAGCTCCTTCCCATATATGACAGGCGTCTTGGGCGGCCAAGTAGCAGGTACGCGGCTATTGATGGCCTAGGATTTTTGGGTTTCTAATGGCCTAACTTTTTCTGAGCGATCCAAAAACCTTCCCTCCAGATCATCATCATCATCGTTCTTGCAAAAAGAGCATCATTTTCTTTCTTGCTCTTTTTGCTCCCTGAGAGCACACTCCTAGAGAGAGAGAGAGAGAGAGAGAGAGAGAGAGAGGGAGAGAGATGAGTTTGTGTTTAATAATTTTCTCGTTCTCGCGGTCGCGGGCCAAGATGATGATGATGATGATCGCACGGCGGAGCGAGAGAGAGAGAAAGAAGCTCATTATTATTTTTGCGATTCCCCCCTCCGAAAAGTGGTCCCGGGAGGGAAAAATGAGGGAAAAATGAAGTGAAAAGGTTTTGTTTTTATAGGAATGGGAACGGGTTGGTAGGTGAGGTAGGAGAATTGAATGGAAATGGTTGGTGGCCTTGGAAATCCGATTTGGGGAAGCTAGGCCGCTAAATCTGAAGGATTCAGAGATTCAGAGGAGTTTCGGGATTCTGATAGTCCTGAATTCTACGATTCTCATGGATTCAGAGATTCAGATGAATCTAGAGATTCTGATGGATTCTACGATTTTCATGGATTCTGAGATTCTGATGAATCCTGAGTTTCTAATGAATCCTGAGTTTCTAATGAATCCTGAGAATCCAATAAATCCTGAAATTCTGATGAATCCAGAGATTCTGAAAGACTCTGAGATTCCAATGAATCCTGAGATTCTGATAGATTCTAAAATTCTGAAGGACTCCGAGATTCTGATGGACTCTAAGATTCTTATAAATTCTGAAACTAAAAGATTCAAAGCCCTCAAATCCAAAGATTCTCAGATTCTCTACATTTCCAACTTCTAAAAAGCTGTGTCCCTCAAAACTTCTAACATCTCGGAGCACAACTTTTTTCTCCCCCCCCCGAACCTCTCTCCTTCGAAACCAGATCAATCTGGTTCCATATGACCTATGTGTTTTCATCTTCCCTCCAGCAAACTCGAAACTTTAGACTTTTCAACTTTTCAACTTCTTGCAACTTGCCCCCCCCCCCCCCCC